>CANNZV010004706.1:0-36929 GCA_947561585.1 Caprella mutica
CTTACCTTTTGATGTACTTACTTACCTTTTGATCTACTTACCTTTTGATGTACTTACCTTTTGATGTACTTACCTTTTGATGTACTTACCTTTTGATGTACTTACCTTTTGATGTACTTACCTTTTGATGTACTTACCTTTTGATCTACTTACCTTTTGATCTACTTACTTACCTTTTGATGTACTTACTTACCTTTTGATGTACTTGCCTTTTATGTACTTACTTACCTTTTGATGTACTTACCTTTTGATCTACTTACCTTTTGATGTACTTACCTTTTGATGTACTAACCTTTTGATGTACTTACTTACCTTTTGATCTACTTACCATTTGATCTACTTACTTACCTTTTGATGTACTTACTTACCTTTTGATCTACTTACTTACCTTTAGATGTACTTACTTACCTTTTGATGTACTTACTTACCTTTTGATGTACTTACTTACCTTTTGATGTACTTACTTACCTTTTGATCTACTTACCTTTTGATGTACTTACCTTTTGATGTACTTACCTTTTGATGTACTTACCTTTTGATCTACTTACCTTTTGATCTACTTACTTACCTTTTGATGTACTTACTTACCTTTTGATGTACTTACTTACCTTTTGATGTACTTACTTACCTTTTGATCTACTTACCTTTTGATCTACTTACTTACCTTTTGATGTACTTACTTACCTTTTGATGCACTTACTTACCTTTTGATGTACTTACTTACCTTTTGATGTACTTACTTACCTTTTGATCTACTCACTTACCTTTTGATCTACTTACTTACCTTTTGATCTACTTACTTACCTTTTGATGTACTTACTTATCTTTTGATGTACTTACTTACCTTTTGATCTACTTACCTTTTGATGTACTTACTTACCTTTTGATCTACTTACTTACCTTTTGATCTACTTACTTACCTTTTGATCTACTTACCTTTTGATCTACTTACCTTTTGATCTACTTACCTTTTGATCTACTTACTTACCTTTTGATCTACTTACTTACCTTTTGATGTACCTACTTACCTTTTGATCTACTTACTTACCTTTTGATCTACTTACTTACCTTTTGATCTACTTACTTACCTTTTGATCTACTTACTTACCTTTTGATCTACTTACTTACCTTTTGATCTACTTACTTACCTTTTGATGTACTTACTTACCTTTTGATCTACTTACCTTTTGATCTACTTACCTTTTGATGTACTTACCTTTTGATGTACTTACCTTTTGATGTACTTACCTTTTGATGTACTTACTTACCTTTTGATCTACTTACTTACCTTTTGATCTACTTACCTTTTGATGTACTTACTTACCTTTTGACCTACTTACTTACCTTTTGATCTACTTACTTACCTTTTGATGTACTTACTTACCTTTTGATGTACTTACCTTTTGATGTACTTACTTACCTTTTGATCTACCTACTTACCTTTTGATGTACTTACTTACCTTTTGATCTACCTACTTACCTTTTGATGTACTTACTTACCTTTTGATGTACTTACTTACCTTTTGATGTACTTACTTACCTTTTGATGTACTTACTTACCTTTTGATGTACTTACCTTTTATGTACTTACTTACCTTTTGATGTACTTACCTTTTGATCTACTTACCTTTTGATGTACTTACCTTTTGATGTACTAACCTTTTGATGTACTAACCTTTTGATCTACTTACCTTTTGATCTACTTACCTTTTGATCTACTTACTTACCTTTTGATGTACTTATTTACCTTTTGATGTACTTACTTACCTTTTGATGTACTTACTTACCTTTTGATCTACCCACCTTTTGATCTACTTACTTACCTTTTGATGTACTTACTTAACTTTTGATCTACTTACCTTTTGATGTACTTACCTTTTGATGTACTTACCTTTTGATGTACTTACCTTTTGATGTACTTACCTTTTGATGTACTTACCTTTTGATATACTTACTTACCTTTTGATCTACTTACTTACCTTTTGATCTACTTACCTTTTGATGTACTTACTTACCTTTTGATCTACTTACTTACCTTTTGATCTACTTACTTACCTTTTGATGTACTTACTTACCTTTTGATGTACTTACTTACCTTTTGATCTACTTACTTACCTTTTGATGTACTTACTTACCTTTTGATGTACTTACTTATCTTTTGATGTACTTACCTTTTATGTACTTACTTACCTTTTGATGTACTTACCTTTTGATCTACTTACCTTTTGATGTACTTACCTTTTGATGTACTAACCTTTTGATCTACTTACCTTTTGATGTACTTACCTTTTGATGTACTAACCTTTTGATGTACTAACCTTTTGATCTACTTACCTTTTGATCTACTTACCTTTTGATCTACTTACTTACCTTTTGATCTACTTACCTTTTGATCTACTTACTTACCTTTTGATGTACTTACTTACCTTTTGATGTACTTACTTACCTTTTGATGTACTTACTTACCTTTTGATGTACTTACTTACCTTTTGATGTACTTATCTTTTGATCTACTTACTTACCTTTTGATGTACTTACTTACCTTTTGATGTACCTACCTTTTATGTACTTACCTTTTATGTACTTACCTTTTGATCTACTTACCTTTTGATCTAATTACTTACCTTTTGATGTACTTACCTTTTGATGTACTCACCTTTTGATGTACTTATTTACCTTTTGATGTACTTATTTACCTTTTGATGTACTTACCTTTTGATGTACTTTCCTTTTGATGTACTTACCTTTTGATGTACTTACCTTTTGATGTACTTATTTACCTTTTGATGTACTTACTTACCTTTTGATGTACTTACTTACCTTTTGATGTACTTACTTACCTTTTGATGTACTTACTTACCTTTTGATGTACTTACCTTTTGATGTACTTACTTACCTTTTGATCTACTTACTTACCTTTTGATGTACTTACCTTTTATGTATTTACCTTTTGATCTGCTTACTTACCTTTTGATGTACTTACCTTTTATGTACTTACCTTTTGATGTACTTATCTTTTGATCTACTTAATTACCTTTTGATCTACTTACTTACCTTTTGATGTACTTACTTACCTTTTGATGTACATACCTTTTATGTACTTACCTTTTGATCTACTTACCTTTTGATCTAATTACTTACCTTTTGATGTACTTACCTTTTGATGTACTCACCTTTTGATGTACTTATTTACCTTTTGATGTATTTATTTACCTTTTAATGTACTTACCTTTTGATGTACTTATTTACCTTTTGATGTACTTATTTACCTTTTGATGTACTTATTTACCTTTTGATGTACTTACTTACCTTTTGATGTACTTACTTACCTTTTGATGTACTTACTTACCTTTTGATGTACTTACCTTTTATGTACTTACTTACCTTTTGATGTACTTACCTTTTGATGTACTTACCTTTTGATGTACTTACCTTTTGATGTACTAACCTTTTGATGTACTAACCTTTTGATGTACTAACCTTTTGATCTACTTACCTTTTGATGTACTTACTTACCTTTTGATGTACTTACTTACCTTTTGATGTACTTACTTACCTTTTGATGTACTTACTTACCTTTTGTTGTACTTACTTACCTTTTGATGTACTTACTTAACTTTTGATCTACTTACTTACCTTTTGATGTACTTACTTACCTTTTGATGTACTTACTTACCTTTTGATGTACTTACTTACCTTTTGATGTACTTACTTACCTTTTGATGTACTTACTTACCTTTTGATGTACTTACTTACCTTTTGATGTACTTACTTACCTTTTGATCTACTTACTTACCTTTTGATGTACTTACTTACCTTTTGATGTACTTACTTACCTTTTGATGTACTTACTTACCTTTTGATGTACTTACTTACCTTTTGATGTACTTACTTACCTTTTGATATACTTACTTACCTTTTGATGTACTTACTTACCTTTTGATGTACTTGCCTTTTATGTACTTACTTACCTTTTGATGTACTTGCCTTTTATGTACTTACTTACCTTTTGATGTACTTACCTTTTGATCTACTTACCTTTTGATGTACTTACCTTTTGATGTACTAACCTTTTGATGTACTTACATACCTTTTAATGTACTTACTTACCTTTTGATGTACTTACTTACTTTTTGATGTACTTACTTACCTTTTGATCTACTTACTTACCTTTTGATGTACTTACTTACCTTTTGATGTACTTACTTACCTTTTGATCTACTTACTTACCTTTTGATGTACTTACTTACCTTTTGATCTACTTACCTTCTTACCTTTTGATGTATTTACCTTTTGATGTACTTACCTTTTGATGTACTTACCTTTTGATGTACTTACCTTTTGATGTACTTACCTTTTGATGTACTTACCTTTTGATGTACTTACCTTTTGATCTACTTACCTTTTGATCTACTTACTTACCTTTTGATGTACTTACTTACCTTTTAATGTACTTGCCTTTTATGTACTTACTTACCTTTTGATGTACTTACCTTTTGATCTACTTACCTTTTGATGTACTTACCTTTCGATGTACTAACCTTTTGATGTACTTACTTACCTTTTGATCTACTTACCATTTGATCTACTTACTTACCTTTTGATGTACTTACTTACCTTTTGATCTACTTACTTACCTTAAGATGTACTTACTTACCTTTTGATGTACTTACTTACCTTTTGATGTACTTACTTACCTTTTGATGTACTTACTTACCTTTTGATCTACTTACCTTTTGATGTACTTACCTTTTGATGTACTTACCTTTTGATGTACTTACCTTTTGATCTACTTACCTTTTTGATCTACTTACTTACCTTTTGATGTACTTACTTACCTTTTGATGTACTTACTTACCTTTTGATGTACTTACTTACCTTTTGATCTACTTACCTTTTGATCTACTTACTTACCTTTTGATGTACTTACTTACCTTTTGATGCACTTACTTACCTTTTGATGTACTTACTTACCTTTTGATGTACTTACTTACCTTTTGATCTACTTACTTACCTTTTGATCTACTTACTTACCTTTTGATCTACTTACTTACCTTTTGATGTACTTACTTACCTTTTGATGTACTTACTTACCTTTTGATCTACTTACCTTTTGATGTACTTACTTACCTTTTGATCTACTTACTTACCTTTTGATCTACTTACTTACCTTTTGATCTACTTACCTTTTGATCTACTTACCTTTTGATCTACTTACCTTTTGATCTACTTGCTTACCTTTTGATCTACTTACTTACCTTTTGATGTACCTACTTACCTTTTGATCTACTTACTTACCTTTTGATCTACTTACTTACCTTTTGATCTACTTACTTACCTTTTGATCTACTTACTTACCTTTTGATCTACTTACTTACCTTTTGATCTACTTACTTACCTTTTGATGTACTTACTTACCTTTTGATCTACTTACCTTTTGATCTACTTACCTTTTGATGTACTTACCTTTTGATGTACTTACCTTTTGATGTACTTACCTTTTGATGTACTTACTTACCTTTTGATCTACTTACTTACCTTTTGATCTACTTACCTTTTGATGTACTTACTTACCTTTTGATCTACTTACTTACCTTTTGATCTACTTACTTACCTTTTGATGTACTTACTTACCTTTTGATGTACTTACTTACCTTTTGATCTACTTACTTACCTTTTGATGTACTTACTTACCTTTTGATGTACTTACTTACCTTTTGATGTACTTACTTACCTTTTGATGTACTTACTTACCTTTTGATGTACTTACCTTTTATGTACTTACTTACCTTTTGATGTACTTACCTTTTGATCTACTTACCTTTTGATGTACTTACCTTTTGATGTACTAACCTTTTGATGTACTAACCTTTTGATCTACTTACCTTTTGATCTACTTACCTTTTGATCTACTTACTTACCTTTTGATGTACTTACTTACCTTTTGATGTACTTACTTACCTTTTGATGTACTTACTTACCTTTTGATCTACTTACCTTTTGATCTACTTACTTACCTTTTGATGTACTTAGTTACCTTTTGATGTACTTACCTTTTGATGTACTTACCTTTTGATGTACTTACCTTTTGATGTACTTACCTTTTGATGTACTTACCTTTTGATGTACTTACCTTTTGATATACTTACTTACCTTTTGATCTACTTACTTACCTTTTGATCTACTTACCTTTTGATGTACTTACTTACCTTTTGATCTACTTACTTACCTTTTGATCTACTTACTTACCTTTTGATGTACTTACTTACCTTTTGATGTACTTACTTACCTTTTGATCTACTTACTTACCTTTTGATGTACTTACTTACCTTTTGATGTACTTACTTACCTTTTGATGTACTTACCTTTTATGTACTTACTTACCTTTTGATGTACTTACCTTTTGATCTACTTACCTTTTGATGTACTTACCTTTTGATGTACTAACCTTTTGATCTACTTACCTTTTGATGTACTTACCTTTTGATGTACTAACCTTTTGATGTACTAACCTTTTGATCTACTTACCTTTTGATCTACTTACCTTTTGATCTACTTACTTACCTTTTGATCTACTTACCTTTTGATCTACTTACTTACCTTTTGATGTACTTACTTACCTTTTGATCTACTTACCTTTTGATCTACTTACTTACCTTTTGATGTACTTACTTACCTTTTGATGTACTTACTTACCTTTTGATGTACTTACTTACCTTTTGATGTACTTACTTACCTTTTGATGTACTTACCTTTTATGTACTTACTTACCTTTTGATGTACTTACCTATTGATGTACTTACCTTTTGATGTACTTACCTTTTGATGTACTAACCTTTTGATGTACTAACCTTTTGATCTACTTACCTTTTGATGTACTTACTTACCTTTTGATGTACTTACTTACCTTTTGATGTACTTACTTACCTTTTGATGTACTTACTTACCTTTTGATGTACTTACTTACCTTTTGATGTACTTATCTTTTGATCTACTTACTTACCTTTTGATGTACTTACTTACCTTTTGATGTACCTACCTTTTATGTACTTACCTTTTATGTACTTACCTTTTGATCTACTTACCTTTTGATCTAATTACTTACCTTTTGATGTACTTACCTTTTGATGTACTCACCTTTTGATGTACTTATTTACCTTTTGATGTACTTATTTACCTTTTGATGTACTTACCTTTTGATGTACTTTCCTTTTGATGTACTTACCTTTTGATGTACTTACCTTTTGATGTACTTATTTACCTTTTGATGTACTTACTTACCTTTTGATGTACTTACTTACCTTTTGATGTACTTACTTACCTTTTGATGTACTTACTTACCTTTTGATGTACTTACCTTTTGATGTACTTACTTACCTTTTGATCTACTTACTTACCTTTTGATGTACTTACCTTTTATGTATTTACCTTTTGATCTGCTTACTTACCTTTTGATGTACTTACCTTTTATGTACTTACCTTTTGATGTACTTATCTTTTGATCTACTTAATTACCTTTTGATCTACTTACTTACCTTTTGATGTACTTACTTACCTTTTGATGTACATACCTTTTATGTACTTACCTTTTGATCTACTTACCTTTTGATCTAATTACTTACCTTTTGATGTACCTACCTTTTGATGTACTCACCTTTTGATGTACTTATTTAACTTTTGATGTATTTATTTACCTTTTAATGTACTTACCTTTTGATGTACTTATTTACCTTTTGATGTACTTATTTACCTTCTGATGTACTTATTTACCTTTTGATGTACTTACTTACCTTTTGATGTACTTACTTACCTTTTGATGTACTTACTTACCTTTTGATGTACTTACCTTTTATGTACTTACTTACCTTTTGATGTACTTACCTTTTGATGTACTTACCTTTTGATGTACTTACCTTTTGATGTACTAACCTTTTGATGTACAAACCTTTTGATGTACTAACCTTTTGATCTACTTACCTTTTGATGTACTTACTTACCTTTTGATGTACTTACTTACCTTTTGATGTACTTACTTACCTTTTGTTGTACTTACTTACCTTTTGATGTACTTACTTACCTTTTGATCTACTTACTTACCTTTTGATGTACTTACTTACCTTTTGATGTACTTACTTACCTTTTGATGTACTTACTTACCTTTTGATGTACTTACTTACCTTTTGATGTACTTACCTTTTATGTACTTACCTTTTGATCTACTTACTTACCTTTAGATCTACTTACTTACCTTTTGATGTACTTACCTTTTGATCTACTCACTTACCTTTTGATCTACTTACTTACCTTTTGATCTGCTTACTTACCTTTTGATGTACCTACTTACCTTTTGATCTACTTACTTACCTTTTGGTCTACTTACTTACCTTTTGATCTACTTACTTACCTTTTGGTCTACTTACTTACCTTTTGATCTACTTACTTACCTTTTGATCTACTTAATTACCTTTTGATCTACTTAATTACCTTTTGATCTACTTACTTACCTTTTGATGTACTTACTTACCTTTTGATGTATACTTATCTTTTGATCTACTTACTTACCTTTTGATGTACTTACTTACCTTTTGATGTACCTACCTTTTATGTACTTACCTTTTATGTACTTACCTTTTGATCTACTTACCTTTTGATCTAATTACTTACCTTTTGATGTACTTACCTTTTGATGTACTCACCTTTTGATGTACTTATTTACCTTTTGATGTACTTATTTACCTTTTGATGTACTTACCTTTTGATGTACTTACCTTTTGATGTACTTACCTTTTGATGTACTTACCTTTTGATGTACTTATTTACCTTTTGATGTACTTACTTACCTTTTGATGTACTTACTTACCTTTTGATGTACTTACTTACCTTTTGATGTACTTACTTACCTTTTGATGTACTTACTTACCTTTTGATGTACTTACTTACCTTTTGATGTACTTACTTACCTTTTGATGTACTTATTTACCTTTTGATGTACTTACATACCTTTTGATGTACTTACTTACCTGTTGATGTACTTACTTACCTTTTGATGTACTTACTTACCTTTTGATCTACTTACTTACCTTTTAATCTACTTACTTACCTTTTGATCTACTTACTTACCTTTTGATCTACTTTCTTACCTTTTGATGTACTTACTTACCTTTTGATGTACTTACTTACCTTTTGATCTACTTACCTTTTGATGTACTAACCTTTTGATGTACTAACCTTTTGATCTACTTACCTTTTGATGTACTTACTTACCTTTTGATGTACTTACTTACCTTTTGATGTACTTACTTACCTTTTGATGTACTTACTTACCTTTTGATATACTTACTTACCTTTTGATGTACTTATCTTTTGATCTACTTACTTACCTTTTGATGTACTTACTTACCTTTTGATGTACCTACCTTTTATGTACTTACCTTTTATGTACTTACCTTTTGATCTACTTACCTTTTGATCTAATTACTTACCTTTTGATGTACTTACCTTTTGATGTACTCACCTTTTGATGTACTTATTTACCTTTTGATGTACTTATTTACCTTTTGATGTACTTACCTTTTGATGTACTTTCCTTTTGATGTACTTACCTTTTGATGTACTTACCTTTTGATGTACTTATTTACCTTTTGATGTACTTACTTACCTTTTGATGTACTTACTTACCTTTTGATGTACTTACTTACCTTTTGATGTACTTACTTACCTTTTGATGTACTTACCTTTTGATGTACTTACTTACCTTTTGATCTACTTACTTACATTTTGATGTACTTACCTTTTATGTATTTACCTTTTGATCTGCTTACTTACCTTTTGATGTACTTACCTTTTATGTACTTACCTTTTGATGTACTTATCTTTTGATCTACTTAATTACCTTTTGATCTACTTACTTACCTTTTGATGTACTTACTTACCTTTTGATGTACATACCTTTTATGTACTTACCTTTTGATCTACTTACCTTTTGATCTAATTACTTACCTTTTGATGTACTTACCTTTTGATGTACTCACCTTTTGATGTACTTATTTACCTTTTGATGTATTTATTTACCTTTTAATGTACTTACCTTTTGATGTACTTATTTACCTTTTGATGAACTTATTTACCTTTTGATGTACTTATTTACCTTTTGATGTACTTACTTACCTTTTGATGTACTTACTTACCTTTTGATGTACTTACTTACCTTTTGATGTACTTACCTTTTATGTACTTACTTACCTTTTGATGTACTTACCTTTTGATGTACTTACCTTTTGATGTACTTACCTTTTGATGTACTATCCTTTTGATGTACTAACCTTTTGATGTACTAACCTTTTGATCTACTTACCTTTTGATGTACTTACTTACCTTTTGATGTACTTACTTACCTTTTGATGTACTTACTTACCTTTTGATGTACTTACTTACCTTTTGTTGTACTTACTTACCTTTTGATGTACTTACTTACCTTTTGATCTACTTACTTACCTTTTGATGTACTTACTTACCTTTTGATGTACTTACTTACCTTTTGATGTACTTACTTACCTTTTGATGTACTTACTTACCTTTTGATGTACTTACCTTTTATGTACTTACCTTTTGATCTACTTACTTACCTTTAGATCTACTTACTTACCTTTTGATGTACTTACCTTTTATGTATTTACCTTTTGATCTACTTACTTACCTTTTGATCTGCTTACTTACCTTTTGATCTACTTACTTAGCTTTTGATCTACTTTCTCACCTTTTGATGTACTTACCTTTTGATGTACTTACCTTTTGATGGACTTACCTTTTGATGTACTTACCTTTTGATGTACTTAATTACCTTTTGATCTACTTAATTACCTTTTGATCTACTTAATTACCTTTTGATCTACTTACTTACCTTTTGATGTACTTACTTACCTTTTGATGTACTTATCTTTTGATCTACTTACTTACCTTTTGATGTACTTACTTACCTTTTGATGTACCTACCTTTTATGTACTTACCTTTTATGTACTTACCTTTTGATCTACTTACCTTTTGATCTAATTACTTACCTTTTGATGTACTTACCTTTTGATGTACTCACCTTTTGATGTACTTATTTACCTTTTGATGTACTTATTTACCTTTTGATGTACTTACCTTTTGATGTACTTACCTTTTGATGTACTTACCTTTTGATGTACTTACCTTTTGATGTACTTATTTACCTTTTGATGTACTTACTTACCTTTTGATGTACTTACTTACCTTTTGATGTACTTACTTACCTTTTGATGTACTTACTTACCTTTTGATGTACTTACTTACCTTTTGATGTACTTACTTACCTTTTTGATGTACTTACTTACCTTTTGATGTACTTATTTACCTTTTGATGTACTTACATACCTTTTGATGTACTTACTTACCTGTTGATGTACTTACTTACCTTTTGATGTACTTACTTACCTTTTGATCTACTTACTTACCTTTTAATCTACTTACTTACCTTTTGATCTACTTACTTACCTTTTGATCTACTTTCTTACCTTTTGATGTACTTACTTACCTTTTGATGTACTTACTTACCTTTTGATCTACTTACCTTTTGATCTACTTACCTTTTGATCTACTTACTTACCTTTTGATCTACTTACTTACCTTTTGATGTACTTACTTACCTTTTGATGTACTTACTTACCTTTTGATGTACTTACTTACCTTTTGATGTACTTACTTACCTTTTGATCTACTTACTTACCTTTTGATCTACTTACCTTTTGATCTACTCACTTACCTTTTGATCTACTTACTTACCTTTTGATCTACTTACTTACCTTTTGATGTACCTACTTACCTTTTGATCTACTTACTTACCTTTTGGTCTACTTACTTACCTTTTGATCTACTTACTTACCTTTTGGTCTACTTACTTACCTTTTGATCTACTTACTTACCTTTTGATCTACTTACTTACCTTTTGATCTACTTACTTACCTTTTGATCTACTTACTTACCTTTTGATCTACTTACTTACCTTTTGATGTACTTACTTACCTTTTGATCTACTTACTTACCTTTTGATGTACTTACTTACCTTTTGATGTACTTACTTACCTTTTGATGTACTTACTTACCTTTTGATGTACTTACTTACCTTTTGATGTACTTACTTACCTTTTGATGTACTTACCTTTTATGTACTTACCTTTTGATCTACTTACTTACCTTTTGGTCTACTTACTTACCTTTTGGTCTACTTACTTACCTTTTGATCTACTTACTTACCTTTTGATCTACTTACTTACCTTTTGATCTACTTTCTTACCTTTTGATGTACTTACTTACCTTTTGATCTACTTACTTACCTTTTGATCTACTTTCTTACCTTTTGATGTACTTACTTACCTTTTGATCTACTTACTTACCTTTTGATCTACTTTCTTACCTTTTGATCTACTTACTTACCTTTTGATCTACTTACTTACCTTTTGGTCTACTTACTTACCTTTTGATCTACTTACTTACCTTTTGATCTACTTACTTACCTTTTGATCTACTTACTTACCTTTTGATCTACTTACTTACCTTTTGATCTACTTTCTTACCTTTTGATGTACTTACTTACCTTTTGATGTACTTACTTACCTTTTGATCTACTTACTTACCTTTTGATCTACTTACTTACCTTTTGATCTACTTACTTACCTTTTGATGTACTTCTTACCTTTTGATGTACTTACTTACCTTTTGATGTACTTATTTACCTTTTGATCTACTTACTTACCTTTTGATGTACTTACTTACCTTTTGATGTACTTACTTACCTTTTGATGTACTTACTTACCTTTTGATGTACTTACTTACCTTTTGATGTACTTACTTACCTTTTGATCTACTTACTTACCTTTTGATGTACTTACTTATCTTTTTGATGTACTTACTTACCTTTTGATGTACTTACTTACCTTTTGATGTACTTACTTACCTTTTGATGTACTTACTTACCTTTTGATGTACTTACTTACCTTTTGATGTACTTACTTACCTTTTGATGTACTTGCCTTTTATGTACTTACTTACCTTTTGATGTACTTGCCTTTTATGTACTTACTTATCTTTTGATGTACTTACCTTTTGATCTACTTACCTTTTGATGTACTTACCTTTTGATGTACTAACCTTTTGATGTACTTACTTACCTTTTGATGTACTTACTTACCTTTTGATGTACTTACTTACCTTTTGATCTACTTACTTACCTTTTGATGTACTTACTTACCTTTTGATGTACTTACTTACCTTTTGATGTACTTACTTACCTTTTGATCTACTTACTTACCTTTTGATGTACTTACTTACCTTTTGATCTACTTACCTTTTGATGTACTTACCTTTTGATGTACTTACCTTTTGATGTACTTACCTTTTGATGTACTTACCTTTTGATGTACTTACCTTTTGATGTACTTACCTTTTGATCTACTTACCTTTTGATCTACGTACTTACCTTTTGATGTACTTACTTACCTTTTGATGTACTTGCCTTTTATGTACTTACTTACCTTTTGGTGTACTTACCTTTTGATCTACTTACCTTTTGATGTACTTACCTTTTGATGTACTAACCTTTTGATGTACTTACTTACCTTTTGATCTACTTACCTTTTGATCTACTTACTTACCTTTTGATGTACTCACTTACTTTTTGATCTACTTACTTACCTTTTGATGTACTTACTTACCTTTTGATGTACTTACTTACCTTTTGATGTACTTACTTACCTTTAGATGTACTTACTTACCTTTTGATCTACTTACCTTTTGATGTACTTACCTTTTGATGTACTTACCTTTTGATGTACTTACCTTTTGATGTACTTACCTTTTGATCTACTTACCTTTTGATCTACTTACTTACCTTTTGATGTACTTACTTACCTTTTGATGTACTTACTTACCTTTTGATGTACTTACTTACCTTTTGATCTACTTACCTTTTGATCTACTTACTTACCTTTTGATGTACTTACTTACCTTTTGATGTACTTACTTACCTTTTGATGTACTTACTTACCTTTTGATGTACTTACTTACCTTTTGTTCTACTTACTTACCTTTTGATCTACTTACTTACCTTTTGATCTACTTACTTACCTTTTGATGTACTTACTTACCTTTTGATGTACTTACTTACCTTTTGATCTACTTACCTTTTGATGTACTTACTTACCTTTTGATCTACTTACTTACCTTTTGATCTACTTACTTACCTTTTGATCTACTTACCTTTTGATCTACTTACCTTTTGATCTACTTACCTTTTGATCTACTTACTTACCTTTTGATCTACTTACTTACCTTTTGATGTACCTACTTACCTTTTGATCTACTTACTTACCTTTTGATCTACTTACTTACCTTTTGATCTACTTACTTACCTTTTGATCTACTTACTTACCTTTTGATCTACTTACTTACCTTTTGATCTACTTACTTACCTTTTGATGTACTTACTTACCTTTTGATCTACTTACCTTTTGATGTACTTACCTTTTGATGTACTTACCTTTTGATGTACTTACCTTTTGATGTACTTACTTACCTTTTGATCTTCTTACTTACCTTTTGATCTACTTACCTTTTGATCTACTTACTTACCTTTTGATCTACTTACTTACCTTTTGATGTACTTACTTACCTTTTGATGTACTTACTTACCTTTTGATCTACTTACTTACCTTTTGATGTACTTACTTACCTTTTGATGTACTTACTTACCTTTTGATGTACTTACTTACCTTTTGATGTACTTACTTACCTTTTGATGTACTTACCTTTTATGTACTTACTTACCTTTTGATGTACTTACCTTTTGATCTACTTACCTTTTGATGTACTTACCTTTTGATGTACTAACCTTTTGATGTACTAACCTTTTGATCTACTTACCTTTTGATCTACTTACCTTTTGATCTACTTACTTACCTTTTGATGTACTTACTTACCTTTTGATGTACTTACTTACCTTTTGATGTACTTACTTACCTTTTGATCTACTTACCTTTTGATCTACTTACTTACCTTTTGATGTACTTACTTACCTTTTGATCTACTTACCTTTTGATGTACTTACCTTTTGATGTACTTACCTTTTGATGTACTTACCTTTTGATGTACTTACCTTTTGATGTACTTACCTTTTGATGTACTTACTTACCTTTTGATCTACTTACTTACCTTTTGATCTACTTACCTTTTGATGTACTTACTTACCTTTTGATCTACTTACTTACCTTTTGATCTACTTACTTACCTTTTGATGTACTTACTTACCTTTTGATGTACTTACTTACCTTTTGATCTACTTACTTACCTTTTGATGTACTTACTTACCTTTTGATGTACTTACTTACCTTTTGATGTACTTACTTACCTTTTGATGTACTTACCTTTTATGTACTTACTTACCTTTTGATGTACTTACTTACCTTTTGATGTACTTACTTACCTTTTGATGTACTTACTTACCTTTTGATGTACTTACTAACCTTTTGATCTACTTACTTACCTTTTGATCTACTTACTTACCTTTTGATGTACTTACCTTTTGATGTACTTACTTACCTTTTGATGTACTTACTTACCTTTTGATGTACTTACCTTTTGATGTACTTACTTACCTTTTGATGTACCTACCTTTTGATGTACTTACTTACCTTTTGATGTACTTACCTTTTGATGTACTTACCTTTTATGTACTTACCTTTTGATCTACTTACCTTTTGATGTACTTACCTTTTGATGTACTTACCTTTTGATGTACTTACATTTTGATGTACTTGCTTACATTTTGATCTACTTACTTACATTTTGATGTACTTACTTACCTTTTGATGTACTTACCTTTTGATGTACTTACTTACCTTTTGATCTACTTACTTACCTTTTGATGTACTTACCTTTTATGTATTTACCTTTTGATCTGCTTACTTACCTTTTGATGTACTTACCTTTTATGTACTTACCTTTTGATGTACTTATCTTTTGATCTACTTAATTACCTTTTGATCTACTTACTTACCTTTTGATGTACTTACTTACCTTTTGATGTACATACCTTTTATGTACTTACCTTTTGATCTACTTACCTTTTGATCTAATTACTTACCTTTTGATGTACTTACCTTTTGATGTACTCACCTTTTGATGTACTTATTTACCTTTTGATGTATTTATTTACCTTTTAATGTACTTACCTTTTGATGTACTTATTTACCTTTTGATGTACTTATTTACCTTTTGATGTACTTATTTACCTTTTGATGTACTTACTTACCTTTTGATGTACTTACTTACCTTTTGATGTACTTACTTACCTTTTGATGTACTTACCTTTTATGTACTTACTTACCTTTTGATGTACTTACCTTTTGATGTACTTACCTTTTGATGTACTTACCTTTTGATGTACTAACCTTTTGATGTACTAACCTTTTGATGTACTAACCTTTTGATGTACTTACCTTTTGATGTACTTACTTACCTTTTGATGTACTTACTTACCTTTTGATGTACTTACTTACCTTTTGATGTACTTACTTACCTTTTGTTGTACTTACTTACCTTTTGATGTACTTACTTACCTTTTGATCTACTTACTTACCTTTTGATGTACTTACTTACCTTTTGATGTACTTACTTACCTTTTGATGTACTTACCTACCTTTTGATGTACTTACTTACCTTTTGATGTACTTACTTACCTTTTGATCTACTTACTTACCTTTTGATGTACTTACCTTTTATGTACTTACCTTTTGATGTACTTACCTTTTATGTACTTACCTTTTGATGTACTTACCTTTTATGTACTTACCTTCTGATCTACTTACTTACCTTTTGATCTACTTACTTACCTTTTGATGTACTTACCTTTTATGTATTTACCTTTTGATCTACTTACTTACCTTTTGATCTGCTTACTTACCTTTTGATCTACTTACTTACCTTTTGATCTACTTTCTCACCTTTTGATGTACTTACCTTTTGATGTACTTACCTTTTGATGTACTTAATTACCTTTTGATCTACTTAATTACGTTTTGATCTACTTAATTACCTTTTGATCTACTTACTTACCTTTTGATGTACTTACTTACCTTTTGATGTACTTATCTTTTGATGTACTTACTTACCTTTTGATGTACTTACTTACCTTTTGATGTACCTACCTTTTATGTACTTACCTTTTATGTACTTACCTTTTGATCTACTTACCTTTTGATCTAATTACTTACCTTTTGATGTACTTACCTTTTGATGTACTCACCTTTTGATGTACTTATTTACCTTTTGATGTACTTATTTACCTTTTGATGTACTTACCTTTTGATGTACTTTCCTTTTGATGTACTTACCTTTTGATGTACTTACCTTTTGATGTACTTATTTACCTTTTGATGTACTTACTTACCTTTTGATGTACTTACTTACCTTTTGATGTACTTACTTACCTTTTGATGTACTTACTTACCTTTTGATGTACTTACTTACCTTTTGATGTACTTACTTACCTTTTGATGTACTTACTTACCTTTTGATCTACTTACTTACCTTTTAATCTACTTACTTACCTTTTGATCTACTTACTTACCTTTTGATCTACTTTCTTACCTTTTGATGTACTTACTTACCTTTTGATGTACTTACTTACCTTTTGATCTACTTACCTTTTGATCTACTTACTTACCTTTTGATCTACTTTCTTACCTTTTGATGTACTTACTTACCTTTTGATGTACTTACTTACCTTTTGATCTACTTACCTTTTGATCTACTTACCTTTTGATCTACTTACCTTTTGATCTATTTACTTACCTTTTGATCTACTTACTTACCTTTTGATGTACTTACTTACCTCTTGATGTACTTACTTACCTTTTGATGTACTTACTTACCTTTTGATGTACTTACTTACCTTTTGATCTACTTACTTACCTTTTGATCTACTTACCTTTTGATCTACTTACTTACCTTTTGATCTACTTACTTACCTTTTGATGTACTTACCTTTTGATCTACTTACTTACCTTTTGATCTACTTACTTACCTTTTGATCTACTTACTTACCTTTTGGTCTACTTACTTACCTTTTGATCTACTTACTTACCTTTTGGTCTACTTACTTACCTTTTGATCTACTTACTTACCTTTTGATCTACTTACTTACCTTTTGATCTACTTACTTACCTTTTGATGTACTTACTTACCTTTTGATGTACTTACTTACCTTTTGATGTACTTACTTACCTTTTGATGTACTTACTTACCTTTTGATGTACTTACCTTTTATGTACTTACCTTTTGATCTACTTACTTACCTTTTGGTCTACTCACTTACCTTTTGGTCTACTTACTTACCTTTTGATCTACTTACTTACCTTTTGATCTACTTACTTACCTTTTGATCTACTTTCTTACCTTTTGATGTACTTACTTACCTTTTGATCTACTTACTTACCTTTTGATCTACTTACTTACCTTTTGATCTACTTACTTACCTTTTGATCTACTTACTTACCTTTTGATCTACTTTCTTACCTTTTGATGTACTTACTTATCTTTTGATCTACTTACTTACCTTTTGATCTACTTACTTACCTTTTGATCTACTTACTTACCTTTTGATGTACTTACCTTTTGATGTACTTACTTACCTTTTGATGTACTTAATTACTTTTTGATGTACTTACTTACCTTTTGATGTACTTACTTACCTTTTGATGTACTTACCTTTTTTGTACTTACCTTTTGATCTACTTACTTACCTTTTGATCTACTTACTTACCTTTTGATCTACTTACTTACCTTTTGATCTACTTACCTTTTGATCTACTTTCTTACCTTTTGATCTACTTACTTACCTTTTGATCTACTTACTTACCTATTGATCTACTTACTTACCTTTTGATCTACTTTCTTACCTTTTGATGTACTTACTTACCTTTTGATCTACTTACTTACCTTTTGATCTACTTACTTACCTTTTGATCTACTTTCTTACCTTTTGATCTACTTACTTACCTTTTGGTCTACTTACTTACCTTTTGATCTACTTACTTACCTTTTGATCTACTTACTTACCTTTTGATCTACTTACTTACCTTTTGATCTACTTACTTACCTTTTGATCTACTTACTTACCTTTTGATCTACTTTCTTACCTTTTGATGTACTTACTTACCTTTTGATGTACTTACTTACCTTTTGATCTACTTACTTACCTTTTGATCTACTTACTTACCTTTTGATCTACTTACTTACCTTTTGATCTACTTACTTACCTTTTGATGTACTTACTTACCTTTTGATGTACTTATTTACCTTTTGATCTACTTACTTACCTTTTGATGTACTTACTTACCTTTTGATGTACTTACCTTTTATGTACTTACCTTTTGATCTACTTACTTACCTTTTGATCTACTTACTTACCTTTTGATGTACTTACTTACCTTTTGATGTACTTACTTACCTTTTGATGTACTTACTTACCTTTTGATGTACTTACTTACCTTTTGATGTACTTACTTACCTTTTGATGTACTTACTTACCTTTTGATGTACTTATTTACCTTTTGATGTACTTACCTTTTATGTACTTACCTTTTATGTACCTACCTTTTGATCTACTTACTTACCTTTTGATCTACTTACTTACCTTTTGATCTACTTACTTACCTTTTGATCTACTTACTTAGTTTTTGACATACTTACTTACCTTTTGACCTACTTACTTACCTTTTGATCTACTTACTTACCTTTTGGTCTACTTACTTACCTTTTGATCTACTTACTTACCTTTTGATCTACTTACTTACCTTTTGACCTACTTACTTACCTTTTGATCTACTTACTTACCTTTTGATCTACTTACTTACCTTTTGATCTACTTACTTACCTTTTGATCTACTTACTTACCTTTTGATGTACTTACTTACCTCTTGATCTACTTACTTACCTTTTGATCTACTAACATTCTTATTGAATTTGATAAAATCCATTTACCTGCTAATTTAAAATTATCATTACCGAATGATTTAAATCTTCAATTCTTAAGTCCTTTAATTGTAACTTGTATTTTTGTTTACAATTGAAGTCACTTGTAATTTAAATTTCATAGGTTCCTTTTTTCTTTTAAGATTAATAAATCTAACGTTCTCTTTAAATTTACACCACATCAGTGATTAGGCAAGTCCATGAGCAGAGACCGGGCGGATTCTCTATCTTTCGGGCAGAGAGGGGTAATGCGGCAACTATTCCCTTCTCGCCGCACTCGAACCAATTATATTCGTTAAAATTAAATAATATGTTGAATTCTATTTTAATATCCCTCATACTGGTTAAAATTATATAGTTAAACCAAATTCAAATCTGAATTGAAATAAATATTTAAATTGAGATAAAGTTTATTACTTTTCACTTTAAATTTCTTACATTCCGTTGTTTTTTTCTTTGGGGACATCAGTTAATGGTTGAAATGAAGTGTTATGATAAAAACGGAAACGAAGTTCATGTCTGACGAAAAGCTTTTCTGAGAGAGCAAGTAGCGGTTTCTTCAAAGAAACTCTTCACCTCCTGAATCACAGTTTTTGTTCTTTTTGGTTTTCATTTGCTTTTTCTTGTGGATAGAACCCGTTTCATTAAATAGACCACGAACTCTTGTGAGGTTTTTCAGGTGGTAAGATTTAGCCGCCCTTCCACTTATCTTGGAGTGAAGCATGAATTTTCGGCGTACTATTGTCCGAAGGAGAAGATGTTTTGGCAAACTACAGAGTACAGGACGATGCATTTCTTCTCAAATTCAGGAACATTTTTAAGGTTGAAGATCAATGCCAATATTACGAGAGTGATGAAAATTCACTCTCTTTGAACAAAATGGCTTATACGTACATAATACGACTTGAATAATTTTAAGTTCTCCCATTTCGCAATTTAAAAATGACCCTTCTGACGGAACACTGTGTAAGCATGTTCGAAACAATTAAAGTAATCAAATAACTGACATTTCTTCAAGTCTGAGTATTAATCTGTAGATATTTTGGGACACATTGAAAAATTTGAAAAATGCCCCCCCTCCCTTCCTTGACCAAATCCTAGATATATGCCCCTGAGAAAGGGTGAACTAAAAGGAACAAAAAATTGTAAAGTTTGTGAGAGAGGGGTACAAAAGACCAGGCTCGTAAGCTGAAAAAGACAACCTGAATTAGCATTCAGAATATTGAACAACATGGATAGAGATATAAAAACTTAATAAATCATTATCATTTTTGGAGGTTATCATTACCCTAATCACTATAAGGTGTTATGAAAAGATTGTTAGTGTGTACCTGTAAAAAAGTTTTAAATGGCTTCTGATATAATGATTTTTTGTTGAAAGTAAATAGCTCTATTTTGTTTATTTACAGCTCGGCTCCAAATGTTATCAATTATCAATATAGGTAAGGAATCACCAAAAACATCCTGTTACTAGTAACCTTCAACAATCGTTACCCACGTAATATTTCATCCCACTTCTTTGCTGCCTATTTCAAGAAATGTTGAATAAATCGTATATATATAAACTAATTTGATATATGTAAAGTTTCTATTATTTTAATATACATATTTATATAACGCAAAAGTTAAAAAGACACTTAAAATTCGTTATAACTTTATTAAGCAAAATAATTCTTACATACTAATCAGTTCTGATTAATTTTTTAAATAAAATAAACTTTTCTATTTCAGAGATGAATTAGAAGATGGCACTTAGCCCTTGTTAAATTATGACTACTCAACAAGAAAAGACACAATGCCTATCTTGGTTTTTTACTGAAACTAAATCTGACATTCAAAACAATGAAATATAATGTTTAATATAGATGTCCTCCGTGCTACAAATGGGGCTCATATAAAAATGTATTAATGCTTTGAAACGATGTGGAGTTACTTTGCTTTTGAATACCAAATTTCGTTTCAATAAACCAAGAAATGCAACGGTTTTTTTTTTTTTTTGGCGTAGTCATAATTTAACAAGGGTTACATTTTGATTTCAAATTCATCTCTGAAATAAAAAAGTGATATACCTAATTAAAAATAATAATAACTAAATGGTATGTAAGAAGAATTATTTTGATAGCAGTTTTTGAAAAAATAATGAATTTTTGAAAATATTGTCTAAAATTCTGAAAAATATACATTTTTGTTCAGTCCAAATACTTGTTTCAGATCACTGTAAATATTGCCGTTCTGTTATGACGCTTAAATTTAGGTAATATTATATTTGTCACTTTTCTCAATTATTGAATGCATCCGTGGAACTTAGGTATTCTGTTTCACAAATGGCATTGACATGTTCACGTAATTACTATTGATGTAAAAAGTACGACGATCTACAGCGTTCGTACGCACGCTCTCACAATCAGTCGCTACGCCTCCCTCAGATGAGTTTTGTCGCGTTGCTATTTTTGGAGGCTGTTTATTTTGCAGCCCAAATGTATTGCAGTTGAAATGTCACTGGAAGGTACAGGTGACCAGTACAGTAATTCGAAGGTATAGGTGACCAGTACAGTAATTCGATGGTATAGGTGACCAGTACAGTAATTCGAAGGTATAGGTGACCAGTACAGTAATTCGATGGTATAGGTGACCAGTACAGTAATTCGAAGGTATAGGTGACCAGTACAGTAATTCGATGGTATAGGTGACCAGTACAGTAATTCGAAGGTATAGGTGACCAGTACAGTAATTCGATGGTATAGGTGACCAGTACAGTAATTCGAAGGTATAGTTGACCAGTACAGTAATTCGAAGGTATAGGTGACCAGTACAGTAATTCGAAGGTATAGCTAGGTGACCAGTACAGTAATTCGAAGGTATAGCTAGGTGACCAGTACAGTAATTCGAAGGTATAGGTGACCAGTACAGTAATTCGATGGTATAGGTGACCAGTACAGTAATTCGAAGGTATAGTTGACCAGTACAGTAATTCGAAGGTATAGGTGACCAGTACAGTAATTCGAAGGTATAGCTAGGTGACCAGTACAGTAATTCGAAGGTATAGCTAGGTGACCAGTGTAGTAATTCGATGGTATAGGTGACCAGTACAGTAATTCGATGGTATAGGTGACCAGTACAGTAATTCGAAGGTATAGTTGACCAGTACAGTAATTCGAAGGTATAGGTGACCAGTACAGTAATTCGAAGGTATAGCTAGGTGACCAGTACAGTAATTCGAAGGTATAGCTAGGTGACCAGTACAGTAATTCGAAGGTATAGGTGACCAGTACAGTAATTCGATGGTATAGGTGACCAGTACAGTAATTCGAAGGTATAGTTGACCAGTACAGTAATTCGAAGGTATAGGTGACCAGTACAGTAATTCGAAGGTATAGTTAGGTGACCAGTACAGTAATTCGAAGGTATAGCTAGGTGACCAGTACAGTAATTCGATGGTATAGGTGACCAGTACAGTAATTCGATGGTATTATCGCAGAATAAATTGTGGCTGTACTTGAAATGTTCGAATCAAAAACCTTGTAGTTTTCAGTCAATATTTTGAGAATGGACAATATTGCAAAGATATGCTCCTCCTTTTTACGTAGTTAAAGAAAAATGCTAATTTAGTCAATAGGAAATAACTATTATATATATATGAATATCAATTAGTGAATTATATTTGAGCTTTGAATGTTTGTGACAATTAAATTGTATAATTTTTCAATAAAATTTCTTTTCGATTTTAATTAATTCAAACTATAAGTCATGCTCTCCGGTAATAACTATTAAGTAATAAATATTGATTAATTTCCTTAACTATTACAGAGTTAGGATACTTTGGTATGTAATATCGGAACATTTTTAAGTTGGTATTTGAATAAAATTACGCTATTACATTATATTCAATCTCAGAACTTGAAATTGTTTTTCGATCATTTTTCTACCAATTGCCTCTACTACCTCTTCCCTCTCCTCCAAACCCCCTTTTCTGTTGTAGTATAAACCAAATTATCTTAATAATTAATCTGTATGTTACGTAGTAGCTCGGGAGAAGTATTTGGACAACTAAATAACAACACTACGAGTAATATAAGACCAACGAACAGCCTAATCGAAAATAAAGACATTCAATATTTGGCATTATTAGATGGTATATAGTTATATCTTAAAAGTCTTCCCCTCCCTCTCACATGGGTCTAGGACATTTCGTCCACGGACATTTCATCCAATGAACATTTCGTCCACGGACAATTCGTCCACGGACATTTCGTCCATGGACATTTCATCCAATGAACATTTCGTCCACGGACATTTCGTCCATGGACATTTCATCCAATGAACATTTCGTCCACGAATTGCTGTATTTTGTATTTTAAAGTGTATATGGTATATTTTTTTAAATTATTACATAAAATAGCCAGGTGTAAAAATATAATATTATTATAGTGATTCAATGATGTCTAATCCATTCCTACTGATTTATATCTTTAGATTCTCAATAAGCTGTTCATGAATAAGATTAATGTTTTCGTGTGTTTGTTCTGTTCTCCTGCGATTTGGTCGCTTTTTGTTCAAATATTAAGTGGTTTCTTCAGTTTGAACTTATTAACATCAGTCAATAATATTTATTGTTGGTTTTTGCAATGTTCAAATGAGGTTGAACCTGTTTAAAGCTTTCAGTATTTAAATAACTTGTCACAACAAAAACTCTGTTCTTTTGAAAGCTGCATTTTGAGGGTTTCGAATAGAAGATACAAGTTAACGGCGAACTGATTTTATTAAAGATATCAATTTTATCTCAAATATCAACTGTCAAATAATAGTATTTATTTTATTTACATCCATATGAAATGGATAGTACCTATTGTAATTTTTTTTGTCAATTTAGTCCTCGCGCAAGCCCTTTCTATTTCCATTTTTTTAATTCGCTGCAGGATGTTTAATTATTTTCGTAATTTTACCAGATTCTCATAATAGATGCAGAAAAAGTAAACGAATAAAACTATATTTTTAGAAAATTCTATCTTTAATAGTTTGTAAAATATACTAATTTTAAATGGGTTTCCTTTTTTTTTGCGCCACCCTGTATATCAGTAAAGAAAACCATACCATGTTTTGAGTTCCTGGATGCTTCATTTCGCGCAATTTGTCGAGTTGCGCACTCTCGATAGTTTTTGAATTGATCCAACATTATTTCTTGCTATATTACGTAAAATACACATCTTGTCACTATGGAAATAGGCCATTAAACTTTTTACCCATGCAATACAAAATACAAAGTCTACGAAAGTAGCATATAAATCGCATTTTAAGTAATCAAGTAGTGACCCTCGAACAAGTTCACTAAGTTTTATTAGTGAGGAACTGCTGGCATGGCATTACGAGAGATAATATCACCATGCTTCAAGACTTATTGAGCCACCACAACCTTTACAGAGTACAAACAATTGTTGTTTCAAGTGAAATAATCTCTCTTCTTTGATGTTCATTATATAACAGCCTCGTCAAAGCATTTTCATTCCAGTCTAACCTCCGTTAGCAGATTTTCAAGATCACATTCTCCTATAGAGATGCAGTCTGTTTTTAACTAGCACTTTAAACTTAACAGAAAAACACAACATAATATTAAATTATAAAGTGGAGTGGCAATAGTTCACAGTAAAGCAAAAAAAATGCCTACTAGTTTGTAAACATGAATCCCAAAGATGTTAGTTGTTTTACAATATACTAACTGTACAATATTGTGACCAGACAATTGCCATTAGGCTTACCGAACCTGGTACTATTGTACCAGATTTGGTACTTTTGCTCTCTCAGTTTTCTAAAAATTACCTGATTAGTACTTTTCTCTCTCTCTCTCTCTCTCTCTCTCTCTCTCTCTCTCTCTAATTACCCCATTTTCAAGAATATTTTCAATTTTGACGAACATGAAATAAAAAAAACGTTGGATTTCATGGAAATTTAAGGTTTTTGGTAATTTTGTGTCCAATCTGGTACCTTTCAGTGTATAATTTGGTACTTTCAGGAAAATACTTTCGGCAACCCTGATTGCCACCCGCGGACAATTGTGATCCAATTAATTATTGTCAGGCCTCGTATCTTAAAAAGATGTGATACAATATGTATAGTATTAATTATTTACATTTTAAGATACATACTTCTCCAATTTGATGACCTCCAGCAAATTGAATTTAAATTAATATTTTATACGTATTTTTTTGTCCATAGAATCCGAACACCATAACCGTTTTATGTAGAAATCAATACTTTTTGAGATATGAGGGTTTAAAGTTATTTATTTCTTATATAATACTGAAGGATTGAGAATTTTGAAAAAACTCGTGTTTTCATTGAAATTACTCAAACAATATAGATTTTTACATGAAACTGTAATGTAGCTTGTTGTATCCGCTAGTTTGTTGTCTGCACACTACATATTGATTATTGACCTGTCAGGGGGGCTCGGGGGGCGGCACGCCCCCTAAATACATATATTGAATATTTCCATTTTCCGTGATATTTTCCATTTATTACTTCAATAACTTCACGCCCCCACAACCCCTTTTCTAAGTTCTAAACCCTTCAATAATACATAGGGAATAAATAAATAAATAACTCATATATCGAAAAGCATTAGTTTCTACAAAAAAGTTATGATTTTCGGTTTCTATGGAAAAAGTACTTGAGAAAAAATAAATTTAAATTAATTTGGTGGGGGTCGTCAAATGGGAAAGATCCCCATTAATAATTAAATATTTGTTCCTTTATCACCACTATCATTATTAAGCAAATACTTATAATTTGATATATGGCATGCTATACAGTATTTGAAATCAGTCGCTCAAATTATGTACATATTTTAAATTTTTAAATTCCTTTTTCATTTTTCATTATGAATTTTCAAATTTTTCTTTCCGTTCTAGTGACCGGTTATATTCTAAGACACCTGCGTTAACGTTATTAATATACGACATTATTGATTCGTGATCAATTGTTGATAAGTCTAATATCTCACCCAGTAAAGTTCTATATATATTATTAATTGATAATGGACAAACAATAGGTATTTGCATTACTACTACTTAATTAAAAAAATTCCAAGTGAAGAATCCTGATAATAATAAATTATTAATTAGGGTTGTGACAATATGCTTTCATAATCGTAGATCCTAAAAATATTATAAACGGAGAGGATTAAACACTATTGATTTATTTTAAACCACCGGTATAGAGAATTCAATAGAATTTAATTTTCTCGTCTGTGATATTCTTAATAACTATGACTAAAAACATATTACAACTCTAATGATAATCATTAGGGTGGCAATTATCCGTGTGGCAGTTGTCCGGGTGGCAATTGTCCGGGGGTGGCAATTGTTTGGGGGTGTCAATTGTCCGGGTGGCAATTGTCCGTGTGGCAGTTGTCCGGGTGGCAATTGTCCGGGGGTGGCAATTGTTCGGGGGTGTCAATTGTCCGGGTAGCAATTGTTCGGGGTGGCAATTGTTTGGGGGTGTCAATTGTCCGGGTGGCAATTGTCCGGGGGTGGCAATTGTTCGGGGGTGGCAATTGTCCGGGGGTGGCAATTGTTCGTGGGTGTCAATTGTCCGGGTGGCAATTGTTCGGGGGTGGCAATTGTTCGGGGGTGTCAATTGTCCGGGTGGCAATTGTTTGGGGGTGGCAATTGTCCGGGTGGCAATTGTTCGGGGGTGGCAATTGTTCGGGGGTGGCAATTGTTCGGGGGTGTCAATTGTCCGGGTAGCAATTGTTCGGGGGTGGCAATTGTTTGGGGGTGTCAATTGTCCGGGTGGCAATTGTCCGGGGGTGGCAATTGTTCGGGGGTGGCAATTGTCCGGGGGTGGCAATTGTTCGTGGGTGTCAATTGTCCGGGTGGCAATTGTTCGGGGGTGGCAATTGTTCGGGGGTGTCAATTGTCCGGGTGGCAATTGTTTGGGGGTGGCAATTGTCCGGGTGGCAATTGTTTAAGGGTGGCAATTGTCCGGGTGGCAATTTTTTGGGGGTGGTAATTGTCCGGGTGGCAATTGTTTAAGGGTGGCAATTGTCCGGGTGGCAATTGTTTGGGGGTGGCAATTGTCCGGGTGGCAATTGTTTAAGGGTGGCAATTGTCCTAGCACCGTACACTATACAGTAGCAAGATGCAATGTTTACACAATGAGGAAGTGCAGAGAGCATGTCTGCTCACAATGAGTGTCATAGTGTGTATACTATCTCTCAATTTTACTCTGAATAACATCATTTGCTGAAATAACTTCAGTCCAATCATTACAAGAGTATTGTATTATAAGTTTTTTACTAATCGAAGTTTTTTTCCGTTGACTTCAGATAGCAATGTCTCTTCTTATTTTACTGAGAACAAATTCAGCAAGTCTTCGTCGCACCGTTCGCGAAAGAAATTGTTGGTCGATTGCTTCATTAGACTCATACGTCACATTTGAAGAATAAATTCTGAGAGCCTTTAATGCCCTCTTCATCAATTTGTTTTCGCTTGATGCTGAACACCTTTACGGCCTAATCTGTACAGTTCCTCAACGAGAAGAACCGATTTCTTTAAGGTTATTATTCTTTTGGAGGAATGGGCAATAATATTAATTACTAACAAAATATTCCATAAAATTTATTTATTTATTCACAATTTTTTTTGAAGAAATTCTGCTAATGTTTGGTACCTAAATTGTGACTGCTCGTTCGTATAAGTAATGCATTATTGACCGATAGCAGCCCAAAAAATTATACAAGGTGCGGTTGGGGGAGGCGGACTTGCCAATTTGGTTTACAATAAAGTTTAAGTATATGTTCCGTTTAAGAAAGTGCGGCGCTTTCTCGAGATTGTGCAAATCAGCAAATGGCGTGAAACATATATGTAATTATAAATGCATAAGTTTATGTAAATATATATATGTATAAATGTTTTCCAATTTTTCATACGAATGTCAGAAAAACTTTGATATCCGTTAATATATTGATGCATAGTAAACTAATGAGTTTCTCTGTATATTGGTGAAATACACCTGATACGGAGGAAAGGATGAGCATAAGTTCAATTTCGCTGCTTTTACTTTATTTGCTGCAAAATATTAGGCAATTTAGGCTATATATTGCATTGGTTAGTGCAGATTAATGTCGATTGAAATCTCATTGGTGGAGAGAGTCCACCTTTTGACAGAACCATTTGATTGGATACTGTGAACCAATCACCATGCTTGCTTGAAGTAGAGCTCCTCCTCCTGCATAGAAATTTCATGGTTAGCTCCTCCCCTTCAAGTCATTTTCCAGATCCCATGATTTCTGATTGGTTAGCTTGCTCAGGTAGGACTGAGAGGTGTCTATCCATTGGCTCACCGACACCCACTGAGAGGGAAGAAGGCCGTGCATTTCACTAACGAGAGGAGATAGGCTTAACAAGCAAAGTTAGGTGGTGGAAATCTCCATTTAGTTGGTTAGTCGTCTGGGTGTCTCTCAACTGAACTACCTATTACTCCTCATTTGCGGGATAATCAAACAACCATCGGGCTACTCTGCCGACAACCGTTCATACACTTTTCAATAGAGTGATTTATTAAGGAAATAAAACACTTGACGAGCTGCTGATTAGTTGTGAAGAAGATGCTACCATCTTTGACTCAAAACACAAACCTAGGTAAGTCTTGTCTACCAGCATGGCACGGCTGCACGTCTCACCTGAGGACTCTCGTCCCATTTGTAGCCAATTTCGTTCTAATTAGGACGAATTTATATTGATTAAGCTTGGTAAAGGAGAGTGTTGTGATGATGGCAGTAGCTGCTGTTGCTGGATAAGGGTTAATTCTTCGTGATTTGTCCTCGTTTGCAGCAGTTATTTGGCTGGGTCTCTAATTTACATCAGTTTATTACTCTGATTGATATATGGCCTTCAAAAGTAGGACGGCTGCGTGAGCCTCTTATTCGTGGGATTGTTTTTTGGATCTGGTGTCGAAGTGTGCTAGTGTTTCATTGAGCTCTATCCAATATAATAGAAAAAGCATTGGCTAAATTTCATTAGAGTATGTGCCAAGATGGTTCACACATAATGAAACGTATCAGTGCAGCGTCCAATTCTATCACAGTTCATAAGATTTTACATTTATATTAAAATAATATAATCTCATTGATGTACGAACATTTGGCCGAAATATTTTTATTTAAGTGACAGTTATTTGAAGTAGAGCGATTTAAATAACCCTTTTTATAACTTAATTATATAATAAATGTGTATGCCTATATAGCTATATTAGCCAGTGAAGAGTAACTTTTCCACACCTATATTTATATATAGTTGCAATGAATTCATGACTGTGAATAAATACAAACTGTTGAGTAATTTGGATACACATTAATTATGTACATCTGATCTGAAAATTTAAATTTCCTTTTTATATCCCAACTTACATTTCCATGGAAATTAGAAAATAATAATTAAATTAAACGGAGGCTGCAGTTCGTAATAAACGCATTAAATAAAACTCTTTCGTCTAATTTACGTTCTGACAAATTTACCCCAATTTACGTTCGGCCAATTGAGTTTCGGACAAATGTCCTACAACACGTATATCATTAAGTATTTACGTAGTAAATAATTTATTTGGAAGTGGATTAGAATTTTAAATGTAAATTTAAAGAGCTATTTTGCATGCCAGTATATATGTATATATTGAATGCTCAAAATTAATATTTTTATGTTTATGCTTCCTAAAAGAAACAAAATTTATTTATTTTTATTTATTGAAGTAGTGTTTTGATTGCATTAATTTATTGTTCCTGAAATAATCAATCTATATTATATTGTTATAATTCTCTCGGTGCTTCAATATATCAGAGCTCATGTATGTGTATGTATATAAATTAAAGCACTAAATTCTTTTGCAATTACTTTTCAAGTTATAAAATATAAAATAATATTGTCATATAAATTTATTCTTAAATTATTTAAGATACACAAAAAAATATTTTTCCTTCCTATCATAAATTTGAAGAGAAATAAGAAACATATTAACTCTTCTTAAAAGCACGCACTCCAACAGACACTACTGCGTGCTTTAACGCCAATTATTGTCTTAAAAGCACGCACTCCAACAGACACTACTGCGTGCGTGCTTACAATAGCATATACTAAAATCAGGTCATTTTAGCATTAATGGGATATACCGTGTGATTCCAGGAAAAAAAGAAACGTGCAAAATACCCCCCCGACAAACCCCCAAGCATAAAATCCCCGGTGCAAAAAACCACCGGTCGATATAAATAGCCTAATTCATTTTTATTAATATATCCCACATTATTCAATGCGAACCAATAATTATTACATTTTCGCCGAAAATAGGACAAATTTTTAGAAAAATAAGGTATACCTTTTATAGGAGAAGAATATCGAAATGGTCCAAACAATTCCGTCTCATTCCAAGTCAAACCAATGCTACCGTAACAGCTTCAATATATGAGACTGAAGAACTGCAAGACTTATCCTTCACATTGATCTGCTAACATTTACCTATCGGTTTGCTAATGTTGTTGTCTGGTGCGGAAATAGAATGAGAATACATTTTCAGCAGTTACAATTTTCTTCAATCTTATGACTGAAATTTATCAGATAATAATAATATAAGACAAATAAACGATAACTAGTTAATATGTAAATCTTTCCTGAGCTTATTTTATTATATATATATCAATAAAAGGTATTATAGAGTATTGTGACGTTGTTGGACTATGTGCTGATTATATAGCTACATAGCTTTTTATTACTCAGAATGTAATAAAATTGCACTATACTTACTCCGTCAAAATGCTTTACAACACATTTAGATACATAGACTGAGACTCTATTTCTTTTATTGTTTTGTTGTTATCATTACCATAAACATTGCCCTCTGTTACAATTATTAATCAAAACTACTTAGAAGGTAATTACCCAAACAGTGGATGGTACAGGTAACAACTGTTATTGTTTTGTTATCTGAATAACAGCAAGCACTAACAATCACCCACAAGAAATAGTTTGTGTTATGTACATTCAAAACAACTGTTCATAAACACATTTAAGTACCTATAAAAATAGCCAATATATTCATCTATTATAGCCGTATTTATAAATAAATAACAATAACAATACACCCTTGTTGTTCACATAGTAAAACAATAACAATATACCCTTGTTGTTCACATAGTAAAACAATAACAATATACCCTTGTTGTTCACATAGTAAAACAATAACAATATACCCTTGTTGTTCACATAGTAAAACAATAACAATATACCCTTGTTGTTCACATAGTAAAACAATAACAATATACACCCTTGTTGTTCACATAGTAAAACAATAACAATATACACCCTTGTTGTTCACATAGTAAAACAATAACAATATTCCCTTGTTGTTCACATAGTAAAACAATAACAATATACACCCTTGTTGTTCACATAGTAAAACAATAACAATATACCCTTGTTGTTCACATAGTAAAACAATAACAATATACCCTTGTTGTTCACATAGTAAAACAATAACAATATACACCCTTGTTGTTCACATAGTAAAACAATAACAATATACACCCTTGTTGTTCCCATAGTAAAACAATAACAATATACCCTTGTTGTTCACATAGTAAAACAATAACAATATACACCCTTGTTGTTCACATAGTAAAACAATAACAATATACACCCTTGTTGTTCACATAGTAAAACAATAACAATATACACCCTTGTTGTTCACATAGTAAAACAATAACAATATACACCCTTGTTGTTCACATAGTAAAACAATAACAATATACCCTTGTTGTTCACATAGTAAAACAATAACAATATACACCCTTGTTGTTCACATAGTAAAACAATAACAATATTCCCTTGTTGTTCACATAGTAAAACAATAACAATATACACCCTTGTTGTTCACATAGTAAAACAATAACAATATACCCTTGTTGTTCACATAGTAAAACAATAACAATATACCCTTGTTGTTCACATAGTAAAACAATAACAATATACACCCTTGTTGTTCACATAGTAAAACAATAACAATATACACCCTTGTTGTTCACATAGTAAAACAATAACAATATACACCCTTGTTGTTCACATAGTAAAACAATAACAATATACACCCTTGTTGTTCACATAGTAAAACAATAACAATATACACCCTTGTTGTTCACATAGTAAAACAATAACAATATACACCCTTGTTGTTCCCATAGTAAAACAATAACAATATACACCCTTGTTGTTCACATAGTAAAACAATAACAATACACCCTTGTTGTTCACATATTAAAACAATAACAATATACCCTTGTTGTTCACATAGTAAAACAATAACAATATATACCATTGCTGTTCATATAACAAAACAACTAGATTATGTGCACTCGTTAGAGCGCATACCTTCGCCGCCGCTTTGACCGGTTCTCTCCTAAAATTGAGGAAACTGCTAACTGGATAATAACCAATCGTCCCACCAAGTTTCATGCAATATGGTTCAATACTTTTTGAGTTATTGAGCTATAAATGACCTTGACCTAGACCTTTGAATGAATCGCTCTCAAAATTCTACCAGATGGTTCCTGGACATTGGCCAATAATTATTGTACCATCAAATTTCAGACAATTTGGTTGAATACTTTTGAGTTATTAGGTTACAAATGGCCTTGACCTTGATCTTTGACCTTTAGTCTGATCGCTCCCAAAATCTAACAAAATTGTTCCTGTTTTCCCATCCCTTTATTGTGTCCCAGTGTGTTTTTCCATCCCTTTATTGTGTTCCAGTGTGTTTTCTATCCCTTTATTGTGTCCCAGTGTGTTTTCTATCCCTTTATTGTGTCCCAGTGTGTTTTCCATCCCTTTATTGTGTTCCAGTGTGTTTTCTATCCCTTTATTGTGTTCCAGTGTGTTTTCCATCCCTTTATTGTGTTCCAGTGTGTTTTCCCATCCCTTTATTGTGTTCCAGTGTGTTTTCTATCCCTTTATTGTGTCCCAGTGTGTTTTCCATCCCTTTATTGTGTTCCAGTGTGTTTTCTATCCCTTTATTATGTTCCAGTGTGTTTTCCCATCCCTTTATTGTGTCCCAGTGTGTTTTCCCATCCCTTTATTGTGTCCCAGTGTGTTTTCCATCCCTTTATTGTGTCCCAGTGTGTTTTCTATCCCTTTATTGTGTCCCAGTGTGTTTTCCCATCCCTTTATTGTGTCCCAGTGTGTCTTCCCATCCCTTTATTGTGTTCCAGTGTGTTTTCTATCCCTTTATTGTGTCCCAGTGTGTTTTCCCATCCCTTTATTGTGTCCCAGTGTGTTTTCCCATCCCTTTATTGTGTTCCAGTGTGTTTTCTATCCCTTTATTGTGTCCCAGTGTGTTTTCCATCCCTTTATTGTGTCCCAGTTTGTTTTTCCATCCCTTTATTGTGTCCCAGTGTGTTTTCCCATCCCTTTATTGTGTCCCAGTGTGTTTTACCATCCCTTTATTGTGTTCCAGTGTGTTTTCTATCCCTTTATTGTGTCCCAGTGTGTTTTCCATCCCTTTATTGTGTCCCAGTTTGTTTTTCCATCCCTTTATTGTGTTCCAGTGTGTTTTCCATCCCTTTATTGTGTTCCAGTGTGTTTTCTATCCCTTTATAGTATCCCAGTGTGTTTTCATATCCCTTTATTGTGTCCCAGTGTGTTTTACTATCCCTTTATTGTGTCCCAGTGTGTTTTCCATCCCTTTATTGTGTTCCAGTGTGTTTTCTATCCCTTTATTGTGTCCCAGTGTGTTTTCCCATCCCTTTATTGTGTCCCAGTGTGTTTTACCATCCCTTTATTGTGTTCCAGTGTGTTTTCTATCCCTTTATTGTGTCCCAGTTTGTTTTTCCATCCCTTTATTGTGTCCCAGTGTGTTTTTCCATCCCTTTATTGTGTCCCAGTGTGTTTTCCATCCCTTTATTGTGTTCCAGTGTGTTTTCTATCCCTTTATTGTGTCCCAGTGTGTTTTCCCATCCCTTTATTGTGTCCCAGTGTGTTTTACCATCCCTTTATTGTGTTCCAGTGTGTTTTCTATCCCTTTATTGTGTCCCAGTTTGTTTTTCCATCCCTTTATTGTGTTCCAGTGTGTTTTCTATCCCTTTATTGTGTCCCAGTGTGTTTTCCATCCCTTTATTGTGTTCCAGTGTGTTTTCTATCCCTTTATTGTGTCCCAGTGTGTTTTCCCATCCCTTTATTGTGTCCCAGTGTGTTTTACCATCCCTTTATTGTGTTCCAGTGTGTTTTCTATCCCTTTATTGTGTCCCAGTTTGTTTTTCCATCCCTTTATTGTGTCCCAATGTGTTTTTCCATCCCTTTATTGTGTCCCAGTGTGTTTTCCATCCCTTTATTGTGTCCCAGTGTGTTTTTCCATCCCTTTATTGTGTCCCAGTGTGTTGCTTGTAATCTTCAAGATCTGCTCTAAGCTATTTTTTATTATTTTAATCGATACAGTATAATCATTTGCTGTAAATCCCAGTAATTTAGGTAGTCTATAATTGTTCCTGTATGCTTTTGTACTGTTTCAAAATCTATGAGTTACACTACAATATCCATTGTACTTTCGAGTTGATAAATTTTACCCCACAGAAAAAGTACGTTTGTTTCGAATGGCAGTTATGTAGCTATAATCTTTGTAATATAAAATATTTGGGTAATATTAATTAGAACATAGGAAAAACTTATTACTAAAACCTCCATTTACTTCAGGTGTTTTTTGACAGCTTAAACGAAGCCGGACATGCAATGTTTGTGTATAAAATTCTATCTGAAAATCAAAACAATAAAAAAATAGGTTTCCTCTTCGTTATTTTTGTGTGTCGTGATAATATAGAGTGCACAAAATTGAAAAGAATAGAAAAATATACACTTAACTTAATGTTATCCCATTTTCATAATATTAGTTTTGTCGTCATTAGTTCTACAGTAGTATGTAATTAATTAATTTCCTCCACAGCTTGGAAAGAACCCCTTTAGTAATTTGACCTTTACTTATATAGTAATAAAATTATTTATTGCATTCTTTACAGAAAACCTGAAAAAACAAGAGTTTCTTTTACCTGAAGTTGTTTAATGTTTTAAAGAGAATTATTGCTACTATAAATTCAAAAGAAAAAAACAGAAGAAATCAAAAAAGCATTGAAATTAGATAGGATGAAAAAAATAATTTTTCGATAAATAGAGAAATAATTGTCCCTCAATTGTAAGAGACTGAATTTCTTCAAATGAATATTGTGTAATAAACTAATTACTCCATTAGTTAGCAGCTCTATTGACTGTGGTTTGGAGCAATTAGTTTATGATGCACTCGTGTGATTCATAAATTACCCATCTGTTGGACTATAACTTCTAATAGCTTTAGTTCTCTTGATTTATTTACTCATTTTTATGATGCAATAAATAATTAGTAAAGCTTTGTAGGTATTTACATCGTACTAATAGTTAAATAGAATAATTCGAGTGAAATGAATCTTATTTAAGATGTTTCAACAGAGAAATGAAGTTTCGTTGCCTATTCCTATAAAAATAATGTGTAAGTACAGTGTATATATCTCATTTGCTAGAACACTGACATAACTCTATAATAGATATTTTTCAGGAGAGGCATTTTAGTACATGTAATTTAGATACATTTAATGGTATATCGTTAGGGCAGTTAGCCTCCCTAGCTGTACACTTGCGATCTAAAATTATGAAACTTTTACCAAAATAAAATAATTATTTTAAGAATCATATGTATATGTGCATGACTCGAAGATATCATTTTACTCGTGTGTGTGTCTGTATGTGTGTGTGTGTCTGTATGTGTGTGTGTGTCTGTATGTGTTTGTGTGTATGACGTTGTTCTTCCAAACCCCAATTTATCAAAA
>CANNZV010004707.1:0-36897 GCA_947561585.1 Caprella mutica
CTATCAGAGAAAAGAGTCACTGTGATGATGTACTATCAGAGAAAAGAGTCACTGTGATGATGTAGTAGCAGAGAAAAGAGTCACTGTGATGATGTAGTAGCAGAGAAAAGATTCACTGTGATGATGTATTATCAGAGAAAAAGAGTCACTGTGATGATGTACTATCAGAGAAAAGAGTCACTGTGATGATGTACTATCAGAGAAAAGAGTCACTGTTGATGTACTATCAGGAAAAAGTCACTGTGATGTACTATCAGAGAAAAGAGTCACTGTGGTGATGTACTAGCAGAGAAAAGAGTCACTGTGATGATGTAGTTAGCAGAGAAAAGAGTCACTGTGATGATGTACTATCAGAGAAAAGAGTCACTGTGATGATGTACTATCAGAGAAAAGAGTCACTGTGATGATGTACTATCAGAGAAAAGAGTCACTGTGGTGATGTACTATCAGAGAAAAGAGTCACTGTGATGATGTAGTAGCAGAGAAAAGAGTCACTGTGATGATGTACTATCAGAGAAAAGAGTCACTGTGATGATGTACTATCAGAGAAAAGAGTCACTGTGATGATGTGCTATCAGAGAAAAGAGTCTCTGTGATGATGTACTATCAGAGAAAAGAGTCTCTGTGATGATGTAGTAGCAGAGAAAAGAGTCACTGTGATGATGTACTATCAGAGAAAAGAGTCACTGTGATGATGTACTATCAGAGAAAAGAGTCACTGTGATGATGTTGTAGCAGAGAAAAGAGTCGCTGTGATGATGTACTATCAGAGAAAAGAGTCACTGTGATGATGTACTATCAGAGAAAAGAGTCTCTGTGATGATGTAGTAGCAGAGAAAAGAGTCACTGTGATGATGTACTATCAGAGAAAAGAGTCTCTGTGATGATGTAGTAGCAGAGAAAAGAGTCACTGTGATGATGTACTATCAGAGAGAAGAGTCACTGTGATGATGTACTATCAGAGAAAAGAGTCACTGTGATGATGTACTATCAGAGAAAAGAGTCACTGTGATGATGTACTATCAGAGAAAAGATTCACTGTGATGATATACTATCAGAGAAAAGAGTCACTGTGATGATGTACTATCAGAGAAAAGAGTCACTGTGATGATGTACTATCAGAGAAGAGAGTCACTGTGATGATGTACTATCAGAGAAAAGAGTCACTGTGATGATGTACTACCAGAGAAAAGAGTCACTGTGATGATGTACTATCAGAGAAAAGAGTCACTGTGATGATGTACTATCAGAGAAAAGAGTCTCTGTGATGATGTACTATCAGAGAAAAGAGTCACTGTGATGATGTAGTAGCAGAGAAAAGAGTCGCTGTGATGATGTACTATCAGAGAAAAGAGTCACTGTGATGATGTACTATCAGAGAAAAGAGTCACTGTGATGATGTACTATCAGAGAAAAGAGTCACTGTGTTGATGTACTATCAGAGAAAAGAGTCACTGTGGTGATGTACTATCAGAGAAAAGAGTCACTGTGATGATGTACTATCAGAGAAAAGAGTCACTGTGATGATGTACTAACAGAGAAAAGAGTCACTGTGGTGATGTACTATCAGAGAAAAGAGTCACTGTGATGATATACTATCAGAGAAAAGAGTCACTGTGATGATGTACTATCAGAGAAAAGAGTCACTGTGATGATGTACTATCAGAAAAAAACACTTCTTACCCATGATGTTATTTTTTCCAATCACAGTTCTCTAATTTTCTACTATTTTCAAATCACACAAATTTATTTTCGTGTACTCAGACAAATTTTAAAATATCTATAAGCATTACAATTAGTATTAGTAAAGATTTCTAGAATTGTGACTGTTGAAAAATCATCACATATAGTCATATACTATTTCTTTTGGACTCGTACATTAGATCCAAAACTTCTCCCAGAGAAATTATCCAATCATAGAATATAATTCTCTTGAAAGAGTGCCTGCAATGTATTTCAAAGTCTCATTAAGATGAGTCAAAAGTTTGAATCTTTCTTTTGCTGTATGGCGCGTTAAAGCAATCACCATTTCGATCACTCTTAATTCATTTCATAATTTAAGTGAAGATAATATGGTATCGACTAAGCTTTAAGGTATCATTTGTTCGTGATAGTTTGGAAATTATTATCTCTATGCTTTTCTTGTAGTTAGAGATGAATTATGTCCTTATTGAGTAAGGTTAAATATGGTTCATGTAGACTATAATACAAATTGAATATTCTTTGTTGTAGTAAAATATATATAAATGCGTTTTAATATAATGATATAAATGAGTCTCTGCATGATGATAATTTTACAAATTTCTGTTTTCTTATTTTATGATTTTTTAAATTTGAAAAAAAATTATCATGTACCCAGACTAGTTATAAAATATTTACAAGTATGGAAATTAGTTAACATATATATTTGTACGTGTGAAATTTGTAAACTGCCAAATAATCAATACATATACCCTTCCTTTGACTGTACATTTCTCCAACCAAAATACAAATCAAGAAAATTAATTCAGCTAAAAATTACAACCCTATATTTCACACCAATAACGCAAAGATGCAATATACAGACCTCATCTCATTGCACCCAAACAGCTTCAAATAAGTCCTGGTTTCTCTCTATATTTTCTTCCATGGTATTGCTCAGAAGTAAACAATATCATTGTCAGGAACTCAATTAATTCTACTGAATCAACAGAAGTGACAACAATCTGCAGATATCTCTATTTTTATTGTCAAATCCTAGCTGGAGAATAGCTGTTACCTATAGACAATTCCACGTGATATGATACCAAGCTGTCAACTGCATGTACTGTCAGAGAGAAATGTAGGTGCTGTGTTTTTGAACAATTTTCAAATTTCACATTTCAAATGATAAACTTTACTAATTGTGATTCCATTAATTATTTTAAAAGTAGTTGGGAATATGACGACAATTAGAAAATAATCTTGTAAACTTGTAAAAATGGAAATTAATAAATTATCATGAAAATGACTTCATCAAATTATATATGATAGTTCATTATTATGCCCAAAATAACCAGTCACTGTATCATCATTATAAAGAAAAACATAGCCATGTAGCATGAAGGAAAAATATCTCATAAAAGTATACTCAGGGACAAATAACTAAGTTTGTGCGGTACTCCCTAGAGTGGCTACAGAAAGTTATCCTGTAGCAGATAGTCTACTCAATAACGGTTGTCTATTCTTGCTGAAAGTAGTCCAGGGACTTCTACTATATGTGCTAAGGGCTATGAGAACTTTGCAGTGTTATGTAGCAGTTATATACAAATACTAATGTTTTAATGTATTATGTTTCAAGACAAAAAGTGCATCGAAAGTTATATTCCCAATCACTTTTCCCCATTTAAATCTGTATTATAATGTTTAAGCAATTGATAAAAAAATTGAACATTTTCTAATAAATTCAATTAAATCAAAGCTTATTGATCTGAACTGTGGACAAATTATTATGAGACAAATTAAAGTTTAATTTAATAATATTCTTCCTCTTTACTTACTCCAAAATATTTCATGTTTGCATGGAACAAGTCCATAGACTAAAGACTAGTTTATCAGACAAGTTTAGAAATTAATGATACCTGTAACTGTCACGGTGCTATAAAGTATCCCCCAATTTGTTCCGTCACTCTGACATTCATAAATTAATGTTCAGTGGTTAAGCTTAAAGAGAGTAAATTTGGGAAAAAATTCTGATGTCTGAACTTGGTGTAATGTGTCGTTAAGGGACCACAAGTTCCTAACGAGAGATGTTATGTGGCTGATTTTTTTTCGTGAACTTCGGATTGTGTTGTCTGAGGGTCGTTGGTATAATGATTGTTTGTTTTTTGAGAGTTTTATGGAGTTTGTGTTAGTCTATTTAATATGTTCGTTAGAAGGATTAGTCTCAATTTAATAAAATAGAGCAAACAATTAAAATAAATGTAGAAAGCTTGGTTTAGAGTCGATTAAATACAGAAAAAAGATGAAATTGATATCAGTTTTGGTGTTTTTCTAGTAAGATAATCTTGTATATTTTTTTGAAAATATTTTATAGATATTATTCATATAGCTTAGAATAAAATTTTGCTTTCTCTTCTCTTTCTCTTCTTCAATGGGTATCTTTCATTATTCAATAAAGATAATCATTTGATAAAAACAGGTTAAAGTGCAGAAATGAATCTTCCTTTAGTTGTTTAGATACCTAGTTATATGGTATAAAATAAACGTTTCTTTTAATGAACATAATCCATTTTGAACATTCTTGCTTTTTTATTATAAATTTTAGTACCTAAAAAATGAATCGAATCGTTCAAAAGACATCCATATCGAAAAATTATGGTGGGTGTTATATATGATTCAGTATCTTAATCTTCGGTGATCTGACCATAATACCAATACATATAACATTTGTTTGAAATCTCCCTTTCACGGCATATATCGCAATGATGAACGTAGTTATTTCGAGTATTTTTGAATGAATATATAGAATTGGGCCACCTCAAAAATATGTGTACTTCGAACATCGATCCAATACAACTGAAAGCCTGTGGACTCGAATCAGAATTTGAACAGAAACGATAAAGTGAGAAGAAGTGAATGGAAAGAGATATACAGAGAACATGATGATGATGATGTGTTGGAAATTATGTGATGACTTTATTGGTGAAGATTGATGTTTGCTTATGAATAAGTTGTTTAATATAATCATTTAGAGTTAATCTAGATAAAATTTAATCTGAATTTATTTTAACTGAACACTATTATAAATAGTTTAATTTATTCTAATAGGATCTTTTTTAATTTGTCTGAAATCTGAAGAAATATTTTTAATTCATTTTGGGAGAAAATCATACAAACATTGCAAGTGTTTGACGTTTTGTTTTATTTTCATATCATTTAGAATCTAATATAAAATATCATTATTTTATTAACTTACAAATTCAGTTGTAGCTACTTTAAAAAGTGATTTCCAAAGAAACCACAATTCTCTCAGTCTGTTATCAAATGTTGCGAGTAGCTAAATCATTTGAATGGTGTTAGGTGAGGTTCTTTTGGTGCAGAATTGGATCTCTGGCAACCTCATTACACGCTCCCATCTGCCATTATTGCCAATTTAATGCAGTGGAGAGCCAATGATTTGGGCCTAAGAGTTCGCGCCTCTACAATCCAATTGGAATCGACAAAACAAGTACTGTGGAATTGCCTTCAATAGTCATAACTGGAGTATCTGTATGAGAGATTTTTTCTTAAGGATATTGAAATAACGGAAAATGAATATTGTTTTCCTCAGGTTTTCTTCTAAGAAATAATTAACTCTTCGTTTTCAGTTGAAAAAATAATTTAGAAGATAGTACTTAGGATTTAAAGGTTAAATCTATCTATTTTTGATGATAGTATTAAAAGTGAAAATCACCCAATATTTTAGTTAATTAAATTGCCGCAAAATACAAACTGGCTAATATTGTGATGAATATTATTTACTGTATCAAATAATTGTTGATATTTCGAACATAAAATTGGAAGAATACACAAGTATTACGACTGTAGTTAAACATTAATATTACCAGTAGGTATATCCATGTTATTAATTCTATAATACTATTATTTAACAATCAATCCACACATGTTTCAAAATTTCAGATTTATCATACAGTTAATAATCATTTTTTGGCAATAGTGACTGTATAGCTAATTCTACATACGTTCACCTATTTTATTACTAAATATAATTTATTCGAATTCAGAGCTGGAACGAGTTTTCAAACGGTTCAAAAGCTCGTCCCCGGAGAATTTCTCAATACTTTGTTAATTAGTGGTGAATAAATTATGTAGCGAGAGAAAAATCAGAAAATGCATCCATAAAAACGTTTGCTAATTACCTGCGGTAAGTCGCGGTGGAATATTTCTCCCGTCGCTGCATAATGTCGTAAGAAACACCGTAAAAGTACCAATAATGAGTAAAAAGTTCCTTATCAAGTTTGGAAAGGAGGGTGATTATTTTTAATCAAAAGCTCCTCCTCCTCCACTCCGTTCTTTTCGATGGAAGAACGAGAAAAACTGAAGAATTATTATGTATTATAATGAAGATTCTTTGAGCTACTAGGAGTTTTACGCTCTATTATTTCAGGATAAATGAAATGTGAATTTAATATCTAATATACCTGACAGAGAGCATTGGGACACATTTGAAATCTTGTAACGAAATAAAGTTCTTAATAATACAGTCGATAAAATTTTTGTTTTATTTGGTATTATATCATTATAAATTTTCTTATTTTTCAAATGTAACTGTTATACTTATCTAATTAAAAAAAGTATGATATGAGTTTATTGCAACGTTTCTTATATATTTACTATTATAATACTAAAATTAGATCATGATTAATATTCCAACCTTTAATAGTACCAATTATCCAAAACAAAGACTTAGTTCTGGTCCAATGATGATAATAAAGGCAAACGTCTGATACTTACCACGTAACTGGATTACGTTTCACCATACGTAAAAGCATGGCATGGCGGAGCACGGACTGTCCTAGGCCTTACATACCAACTGAGTTGATTTTGGTGGAGGAGAATGCAAGAGCGTGTCCTGCATACCAAATCACTGGCAACGTCAGCACTCTGCCCACTGAAATGAAGGAATCAAATGGGATTAATGTTGAAATGGAAGTGTTGCAGATCCTCTGGAATATACAAGAGAAAACCTGCATGAGACCTAACTGTGGATGGGGAGAATTCGCATCAGTGCCTAATTGGGATTAGATTAGTACAGTTAGTTTGCATTTTGTTATTGTTAAAGTATATATTTTGATGTTAGAGCTATCGAGTAGATATGAATTTAAAAAGGACGATAAGTTCAGAATTCAGTGTGAAAGAGAGAGTGATTGAGAGTGTGTGTTGGAGAGGGAGGGAGAGGAAGGGAGTGAGAAAAAGAGAACGTGGGTAGTTGAGAGTAATTGAGTTCGTTAGGACAGCACGGTAGGTGTCATTCTTCATTCGGTTAAATTACTCAACTAAATGACACCAGCGTTCGCTCTCCTCTTCTTCTGACTCTTTCTGCCTGCGGTGATATATATTTCATGATAAAAATGTTGTCACTTTTTGTCTATTGGGAATAGAAATTTCGTTAACAAAAGTGTATTATTTAGTATGAAGAACGATTCTTAAATAAGCTACATTAATTTAGTGGTTGTTCTAACATCTGCTTTGGAAATTAATATCACTGACATCAAATTAACTTTATACATTAACTATATACTCGTGAAAATTTCACGTAATTTGGAAATAAGCAAATAGGTTTTGGGTTGGGTCTAATCAACCAATTTGTCTTAGTCTGTGTGAGACATTTAATGACGGACTGATTGTACTTTAATATATAGATTTTCACTTAATATATCCTTGCCAACATTACTTTGATTTACAGAACCTTCTTTATGTGCTATTGATAGAATATCAGCTTAACCCATTTCTTATAGGCGGACTTACCGACTGACACTTGCTTCATTTATGATAACATACTCTGTAAATAGATTATTGTCATTCATAAATATCATCTTGGTCACACTAGTGTGATTTACACCAACTTTATGAGGTGCTATTGATAAAATGTATGTTTAAACCGTTTGTGACGGACAAACAGACGACTAAGCTATAATTTAGCTCCACAGTCTCGCCCACAGTCGTCTGTATATCATTTTCCCTACCTACACTTACCTCACCTACAATTTCTCCATCTTCCTTTCCACGCACCTTCACATAACCCACCTTTCATATCCCGTCACCATCACTTCCTCCGCAAACTCTTCTCCCCCCTCCTTCACTTTTCTTACCTCCAATTCCCCCATCTACACTTCCATTACTTTCAATTCTTCCATATACACTTCCCCCATCATCACTTCCACTACCTACATTTCTACCTCCTTCACTTATTTTACCTTCACTTCCCCCATCTACCTTTCCTTCGACTTAACTTTCCCCTACCTACACTTCATCCACCTTCACTTCTCATCATGTTTATCGAATTTGCTTATTTCTAATTACTGAAAGCGTAAGGGATCTAATAAAGGAACAAGCAGAATTTTAATAAGTTCCTTCATCATTAATCTGTAAAACATCCCCAGTAGGAAAAGAATACCCCGGCGGAAAAATTCCCTTGCGGAAAAGATCCCCCGGAAAAAATTCCCCCGATAAAATCCTCCAAGAAAACCTGTTTGTGTCCAATTTTTATATTGATATTTGTAAATATCACTAGTTTTAATCATAGGGATATATATATAATTTTAATCAAGCTTAACGCCTAATAAGAAACTTTCAATTTATGAGATGTACAGTCACTGCCTCTAGACTCGTAAAGTGTAGAAGATAGAGAATAGTTAACTTTTAAATATGTTCAATTTTCGATATAATATTATACGAAATTTTTCCTGCATCTGTTTATGTTCAGTCATTTTATATAGCTAAAATCATTTTATTTCTGCATCGCTTATGCAAATATTACCTTAATGGCATCGTTTGAACATTTATGGGTCTTATATGCTTATTAATCATTTACTAACAGTCTATATTTCAAACTAGTCTCATTCTCCAATGTGTATATAATATATATATATCTTATATGTATGTGTGCCGTATGGTTAATTAAATGCTACAAATACCTGAGGTATAGATGACTGTAATACAATTCTAAATGGGTAAAACTTCTATCCCAAAGTTTCTCGTAATATAACAATAAACAATAAACAATAAATAACAATATAACAATCAATTCAGGAATTTTGCTTAGAGCAACTTGGTGCTGGTAACACTCTTCTATAAAGAATCACAAATAATGAAATTTTTTGATTAGACTGTTCAATGTAGTAGAAAAATATGACGAATATAGTTCAATTAGTCTGTTATAGACTACAACAAGGCCATAGCAAACAACTTAAGCTTTTAGTTTTGTATAGCGTATTTACAATTCTCAGATTTTATGTGATGTTAGATAACTACATTTTAACAACTTTATACTTGTTTAATGTTTACTCGAACTGTTTTAATTTGATACTTTAAGTACATGCTTTTCTATATGTTATTTTTTTATTACTCTTTTTGTAGGTATTTTAGGGGAAAATGGATTAATATAGGTAATACATGTTCTATTTTTGACATGTTTTCTTTCTCGTGGGATTTCTTCCTCGGAGGATTTCTTCCTCAAGGGATTTTTTTTGGGGGTGGGCCTTTTTCCGAGGGGAATTTTTCCTAGACCCGTTCATCTTGATGACTTGTGGTAATAAATGTTATATCTATTTCAATATATAGAACGGAGCATTTAATTTTTTTAAATAAACTATAATTTATTCATAAATCTTAAATATAGGCTTATGACACGGACCGTACAGTGATATTCTTTAGCCCGACCATAATTAAGCTATGGGCAGTGAATCAGAACATTTAAATCGATAAGTTGAGTTCACACGTCCAAACCATATAGAACAAAATAATAATATTGACTAGCATTTTAATTAACAAATATTCAAAATCCCCAAAATCAATCGTCTTCTCCAATTGAATTTGCACAATATATGCCAAAATCATATATATGCAAAAAAAATCACACTAGATCCAATACAGGCCAAAATCATAGCTGTGGTGAAAAAATAAAATTTCTTCCCGGATGATGATGTAAAAAAGTGATTAATTACGTTTTGATTAATGAATGCAATGATAAATGACAAATATGATGAATTACTGTGGACTATGTATTCACATTTCAAAGATTTCATGAATGTTCAGTTGTTTTCGACATTATTTGGTTCTATTGTGTAGTTCGAATTGGAAGCATAATCAAATAATTAATTGATTTTTTTAAGAAATCATATTTTATATAATTTACCTATAATAAAACCTGAATTAATATATAACATATTGTACAATTTTACACATTAGAAATGATTAAAAATGATTTAATCAATATTGATGTAACACTATACACTATTATCATAGGATATTATACGAGTCTTAGAATACATAATTCATAGAATTGCATTCACGGAATAGCATCTCTAATAACTGATCAAAGCTGATATTTTTCCTTTTAAATTAATGTGAATAATGGTTACATATGCCTCTATTTAGATTATTAACATTTAACAAATCAACGAAGTGCTTTGCCTTATTTTTATTTTCGAATCTTTGAGTTTATCATTTGCATTAATATCACATGAATTAATTTTAATAATGTGACTTTGATATATGTAGACACTTCAGTTAACGTAATGATTTTTCAAAAATTAGATATCGAGAATATTCCATAAATTTAACAGTCAATTGAATAAGTTTCTTGTAATTATTTTCTTTCAATTATGGAAGAAAATAATATAAAAATTATCTTTTCAGAATAAATTTACCCAATAATTTAGATTATTATTATTTGTCATTATTGATTTTTGAATTAGTTTATGTAATGTTGATTTTAATTATTTTAACCCCTACGTATATAGTTGGGCAGAAAGCTGTCCACTATAAATTCCTATGTTTATAAATTATTTCAAGAGTCTTCGATTAAATTTTCATTCATATGACTTTTGTTCCAAAATATCTTCTCTCTATTGGATATAGAATCATTTCTTTGTGAAATTCCAATCGTGAATAATAACTCCAAAATGTTAAATGCATTTCCATATTCACATCGTCTTTCTTGCTGGACACTGTCAGCCAGTCAGCCAACCGTGTCGGTTGCATTGGCTTGCATCTGTGCACTGTGTGCAGTACCTATCGATTATTTGTGTCATGTGGTTGTGTGCAACATGTCTCGGCCACGCGGGTTGACTGAGTTTCAGATTGATCGGCTATACTGTTTGCTCGAAGATTACCGAAATGCGAGTTTGACCAATCAAATATTATATCAAATGAAGATATTCCCCATTTATTCTTTTTCCTATTCAACTGTCAGTAATTCATTTCTGTAGATCACTATTAGGTAAATATTCTAATTCAACTTTTACATCAATAGAACAATCACCGATAATATGTGCCAGTGAATTATAACTATTTCACCACGATACAACATCTCATCGTGTCCAGACTCTGTATCAGTACACAATACTACATACGCATGCCTTGAATACCTACTTTAGTTAAGTCCACATTAGTTCATCTCTCTGCGCGTGTGTGTTTCTTAGCGCGCTAACTAGGGGAGGGGGGAGGTGCCATTAGCCAACTGGCTGAGTGTGCGTGAATGGCTTATTTGAATGTGATAACATTACTCTATAAGTAATCGCCTATTATTAAAAATTGACCTGATGTATCTGCTAGTATTTCCTTACACATTGTCTTGATGTATTAGGCTATGTCTCTAGCGATTTTTAAACGAATTTATAAAATATTTTTCAAAATATAAGAGAATCAATGAAAGTGGGTATCCGTCTGCCCAACCGTGAATCTACCGTACCTAAAAGTAGCGGTTAAATTGTGGTTTTCCAACGAAATAACGGATTTTCCAATTTATATAATTAGATTTTTTTCGCAGAATTACAATACATAACTACGGAATGTATTTGAAATATTCTTTGAAAACTGTTAGAAAATGGAGAATCTTACCATTGATATTTCAATATATTAGATCTTACTAAATAAAACATAAATATAGGTCATTGAAAATCGTTTCTTGTGATGTATTCAGTATTTTCTTCGTTGAATTCTTGCAAGCTGAGTAACGAATTTGGTGAGGCAAAAGGAATTAAATTTCAGCGGAGGAAGTGACTCAAGATGATCTGAGAGTAAATTGGTGGTCGAATGGAGGAGCAGACTCAATTATGCTAATGAAATAATAGTCGAATTAAAAGCCTCTGGTAATTGTGCAAATTGAAATGGCAGTGTTAGCTTTCCACACTCAAAATGGATTAATGAAGGACCTAATTGAATTGTCATGACTGGAATGATGTTGTTTGGTTATGAAATTCATTTGGAATACAAGACTACTCTGAGGTAAATTAAATAATAACATTGTCTTCTAACAGAACTATATTTGGTGAGGAAGTTCCTAGTTAGCAGTCGGCTCTACATTATTTTCATTTATTATTATTTAACCTTTTTTTGATTGGTATACATGATACCTCCAAATGTAATGGTTATGAATTAGAATACAAATTTAAAATGATTATAATTGTATAACTTTTATGATAGAAAATGTGTAGCAGCATATAATTGACAACCAAATTGTCAATTATCACAGGATTAAATGAAGAAAATTTGATCGAGTGATCATTGAAATTCTAGACTAAAATAGGCATAAAAACTATTGTCAATAGAATGTTCTTTAGTAATTAATGATTGAAAATGAATATAATATATTCATTAACAATATATTATTAGAGTAAATAGTACTAAGTATATGAACTTCTACAATAAAAGGATTAAATTAAAATAACCTTTTTTAGCAAAATTTGTTTCTTTCATACGGTAATTTTCATAATCTGATATAAATACATACAAAATGAGAAATCATTGAAAAGGGATGTATAATTTACGACTATATTTAATGAACGTTGATTATTTTGAAGGAATGAATAAAAATTTCCAAAGAAACTACTGATTATATTAGATTCTATATACTAAAAATTCACCCGTCAATACTGTAACTATTCTTCTGACTAAATCCCATTAGTTCATATCACAAAATTCCATTAATTCTTGCGCCTCTAAATGGTATAGCAGCTTCACCTTAATCCTATTTGATTCCTTCATCACATAGCATCTGGAGGAGACGCGTCCTACCAATTACCCTGCAGAATAACTCTTAGTCTCCTCTTCGACTGTGCAGTGCAGAATAACTCTTAGTCTCCTCTCCGACACTGCAGAATAAGTCTTAGTCTCCTCTTCGACTGTGCAGAAGTCTTAGTCTCCTCTCTGACCCTGCAGAATAACTCTTAGTCTCCTCTCCGACACTGCAGAATAACTCTTAGTCTCCTCTTCGACTGTGCAGAAGTCTTAGTCTGCTCTCTAGCCCTGCAGAATAACTCTTAGTTTCCTCTCCGACACTGCAGAATAACTCTTAGTCTCCTCTTCGACAGTGCAGAATAACTCTTAGTCTCCTCTTCGACTGTGGAGAAGTCCTAGTCTCCTCTTTGACCCTGCAGAATAACTCTTAGTCTCCTCTTCGACTGTGCAGAATAACTATTAGTCTCCTCTCCGACTGTGCAGAATAACTCTTAGTCTCCTCTCCGACACTGCAGAATAACTCTTAGTCTCCTCTTCGACACTGCAGAATAACTCTTAGTTTCCTCTCCGACTGTGCAGAATAACTCTTAGTCTCCTCTCCGACACTGCAGAATAACTCTTAGTCTCCTCTCCGACACTGCAGAATAACTCTTAGTTTCCTCTCCGACTGTGCAGAATAACTCTTAGTCTCCTCTCCGACACTGCAGAATAACTCTTAGTCTCCTCTCTGACACTGCAAAATAACTCTTAGTCTCCTCTTTGACTGTGCAGAAGTTCTAGTCTGCTCTTCGACTGTGCAGAAGTCTTAGTCTCCTCTTCGACTGTGCAGAATTCTTAGTGTCCTCTTCGACTGTGCAGAAATCCTAGGCTCCTTTTCGACTGTGCAGAAATCTAAGTCTCCTCTTCAACTGTGCAGAGATCCTAGTCTCCTCTACGACTGCGCAGAAGTCTTAGTCTCTTCTCCGACTGATCAGAACTCCTCTTAGCCTAATGTTCGACTGTGCAGAACTCCTCTTATCCTAATGTTTAACCGTGCAGAACTCATCTTAGCCTAATGTTTGACTGTGCAGAACTCCTCTTATCCTAATGTTCGACTGTGCAGAACTCCTCTTAGGGTCTTCTTCGACTGTGGAGGATACAGAGAATATTGTGTGCAAATTAACTGCTAAATCTCAAAACTGCAAGTTCTACTTCCACATTTTGACGTTAGATGATTGTTGTAACACATTATTATTCTTACTTTCTATATTTATACTTTCCTTCTCTTTTTAATTTCATTCTTACGTCGGTGATATGGCCTTTGGTTCCAAAATAGACGTTATACCCTTCATATATTAATTAAGTATATAATAAATTGTATTAAATAATTAAACTATTTAGCCAATTTGGTTAAAGAAATTAGAATAGAAATTTTATTTCAATTTGTAATCCGTATTGAATATATCTATAGTGTCTTACATATAACCAAATTATATCCTTCAATATTACTTAACTATCCTCACTCAGACCAATTAACTGGAAATAGATGACTTAATAATATAGTCATTATTGAGAATTTTCTCTGGCATATTATAATGTTACTATAGTTTGAAGACAGGAGCTGGAATTTAACTGTGATATTGGAACACTAAATAATACTATGGAGATCTGGAGCATTTAATTAGCAATATGCCTAATTAGGTATCTTCAGCCAATTTATGAGAAGCTGCTATGGTTCATTATGAGAAGACTGCTACTGTTCATTATGAGAAGACTGCTACTGTTCATTATGAGGAGACTGTTACTGTTCATTATGAGAAGACTGTTACTGTTCATTATGAGAAGACTACTACTGTTCATTATGAGAAGACTACTACTGTTCATTATGAGGAGACTGTTACTGTTCATTACGAGGAGACTGTTACTGTTCATTATGAGATGACTGCTACTGTTCATTATGAGAAGACTGCTACTGTTCATTATGAGAAGACTGCTACTGTTCATTATGAGAAGACTGTTACTTTTCATTATGAGAAGACTGCTACTGTTCATTATGAGAAGACTGTTACTGTTCATTATAAGAAGACTGCTACTGTTCATTATGAGAAGACTGCTACTGTTCATTATGAGATGACTGCTACTGTTCATTATGAGAAGACTGCTACTGTTCATTATGAGAAGACTGTTACTGTTCATTATAAGAAGACTGCTACTGTTCATTATGAGAAGACTGCTACTGTTCATTATGAGATGACTGCTACTGTTCATTATGAGGAGACTGCTACTGTTCATTATGAGATGACTGTTACTGTTCATCATGAGATGACTGTTACTGTTCATTATGAGGAGACTGTTACTGTTCATTATGAGAAGACTGCTACTGTTCATTATGAGAAGACTGCTACTGTTCATTATGAGAAGACTGCTACTGTTCATTATGAGAAGACTGCTACTGTTCATTATGAGAAGACTGTTACTGTTCATTATGAGAAGACTGCTACTGTTCATTATGAGAAGACTGCTACTGTTCATTATGAGATGACTGCTACTGTTCATTATGAGAAGACTGCTACTGTTCATTATGAGATGACTGTTACTGTTCATCATGAGATGACTGTTACTGTTCATTATGAGAAGACTGTTACTGTTCATCATGAGAAGACTGTTACTGTTCATTATGAGATGACTGTTACTGTTCATCATGAGATGACTGTTACTGTTCATTATGAGATGACTGTTACTGTTCATTATGAGGAGACTGCTACTGTTCATTATGAGATGACTGCTACTGTTCATTATGAGAAGACTGCTACTGTTCATTATGAGGAGACTGCTACTGTTCATTATGAGAAGACTGCTACTGTTCATTATGAGAAGACTGATACTGTTCATTATGAGAAGACTGCTACTGTTCATTATGAGAAGACTGTTACTGTTCATTATGAGAAGACTGCTACTGTTCATTATGAGAAGACTGTTACTGTTCATTATGAGAAGACTGTTACTGTTCATTATGAGAAGACTGTTACTGTTCATTATGAGAAGACTGCTAATGTTCATTATGAGAAGACTGTTACTGTTCATTATGAGAAGACTGCTACTGTTCATTATGAGAAGACTGTTACTGTTCATTATGAGAAGACTGCTACTGTTCATTATGAGAAGACTGCTACTGTTCATTATGAGAAGACTGCTACTGTTCATTATGAGAAGACTGCTACTGCTCATTATGAGGAGACTGTTACTGTTCATCATGAGATGACTGTTACTGTTCATTATGAGAAGACTGTTACTGTTCATCATGAGAAGACTGTTACTGTTCATTATGAGATGACTGTTACTGTTCATCATGAGATGACTGTTACTGTTCATTATGAGATGACTGTTACTGTTCATTATGAGGAGACTGCTACTGTTCATTATGAGATTACTGCTACTGTTCATTATGAGAAGACTGCTACTGTTCATTATGAGATGACTGCTACTGTTCATTATGAGAAGACTGCTACTGCTCATTATGAGGAGACTGCTACTGTTCATTATGAGAAGACTGCTACTGTTCATTATGAGAAGACTGATACTGTTCATTATGAGAAGACTGCTACTGTTCATTATGAGAAGACTGTTACTGTTCATTATGAGAAGACTGCTACTGTTCATTATGAGAAGACTGTTACTGTTCATTATGAGAAGACTGTTACTGTTCATTATGAGAAGACTGTTACTGTTCATTATGAGAAGACTGCTAATGTTCATTATGAGAAGACTGTTACTGTTCATTATGAGAAGACTGCTACTGTTCATTATGAGAAGACTGTTACTGTTCATTATGAGAAGACTGCTACTGTTCATTATGAGAAGACTGCTACTGTTCATTATGAGAAGACTGCTACTGTTCATTATGAGAAGACTGCTACTGCTCATTATGAGGAGACTGCTACTGTTCATTATGAGAAGACTGCTACTGTTCATTATGAGAAGACTGTTACTGTTCATTATGAGAAGACTGCTACTGTTCATTATGAGAAGACTGCTACTGTTCATTATGAGAAGACTGCTACTGTTCATTATGAGAAGACTGTTACTGTTCATTATGAGAAGACTGCTACTGTTCATTATGAGAAGACTGCTACTGTTCATTATGAGAAGACTGTTACTGTTCATTATGAGAAGACTGCTACTGTTCATTATGAGAAGACTGTTACTGTTCATTATGAGAAGACTGCTACTGTTCATTATGAGAAGACTGCTACTGTTCATTATGAGAAGACTGCTACTGTTCATTATGAGAAGACTGCTACTGCTCATTATGAGGAGACTGCTACTGTTCATTATGAGAAGACTGCTACTGTTCATTATGAGGAGACTGCTACTGTTTATTATGAGAAGACTGCTACTGTTCATTATGAGAAGACTGATACTGTTCATTATGAGAAGACTGATACTACTCTTTACGAATCATAATAATTATTTTGTTAATTTTAAAACACATTTATAGATTATAAATATTTTAAGTAAAGTTTTGATTAATATTCTTATTACTATTTATTTATATATAAAATAAATCCAATTTAAATATTCATGATGAGTCCAAATCTAAATAACTATTACTTCAAAACGATACAACTCAAGTAATTAATTCGGTAATACCTTTACCTTATATCAAATCACGTAATAAAATAACTCAGTCGTCATATTGTCGTAATATCAATTTAAAATATTAGGTTGACGGAGACTGATCAGATTACGTAAATTCTCTTTAGATTTTTCTTCACTCTCACTAATTTCATTGAGGAAATTGTGGCCTGAAATCATTCTCCACCAATCTCACCATTTCCTTCTTCAGTTTTTGTGTGTTGAGTTGATGATAAAATGGAATCGGAAAGAATGATGTTGTAATTTAAGGTAAATCGTATTTAATTTTATTACAAAAAACTTTTATAACTTGAATTGTAATATTCTACTTTTTTAATTAAAAAATAAGAGACTAATTACACGTCTTTATATTTTCTTAATAATCTACATTATATTTTCAATTTTAATTGTATATATGTACGGTTATTAGTGTCTCCATAATATATATTAAAAATAATATACAATGTATAGTGTAATGGATCTTTACGGTTGTATTTAATTTATTTGTTTAAATTTTAATTGAAGAGGAGAGGAAAATAATAGCTCAGTATCTGTATATTGATAAGAAAACCCTATTGGAATGATCTGAAGAAACTGTAAAAATGAAATTAAGTCTAGGGTATTTACTAATAATATTTGATTTACTTTTTTTTTCAATTATCAGTTTATTCGTTGTCAAAATATAGAATAAAAGGTGATTGTTTTGAAATATATTTTAAAATTAAAGCTTTAGAAAAAAATATAGCAAATTTATCCTTCATTTAAATAAAATTAAGCCACGAATAAAGACTGTTATTAACATTTTATTTCTTTTCTATAATAACTTCTATGGCATTAATATTGTTTCACCAACTTTTAAAAGAGGTCATCTAGTTAAATTTTTATTAATAACATTTATAATTTTCTTCAGAAATCTGTAGTTAAGCACAGATTTTTTATTATAAACATTCAACATCAACTCACAATAGTTGACACACTGAACAAACTATCTGAACAGCCTTATTACCGACCACTCTTATTATTAAACGCCTGCAGCTATAACCAACTGAAGATTCCCACGTGCATATCCGTACACACGTGTGCGTGCATCTGTGTGCGCATTTACATGTCCGTATAAATAACTGTGTACAAAATGCTTCACAGTCAGTGTTTCGCGCGAGCTGAGCAGAGAGGTTGTGCCTCTCCCTCACTCCGCTCTAGCGTAACTTTTCTGGTTCTGATAGTGTGAGGACTGGGCAGTTGCTACAATCCTTTGGAAAAACCCTGTACTTTTGTGAAAATTAACAAATTGCAAGGGATATTAATAATTGAAAATGTATATCTTAAAATATAGGTTTGTTCTTTTTTATGTAGGATTTTTCTTTTTCTTACATTATTTCTTCTATAAGACGAGTAATCTCGTACACAAAACTGAATTTAATCAGAATAATAAATAATATAAAATATTATCATAATTAATATTGCTCTAATTTTTATTTACATTATTCATTGTCATTATTTTTAATTTTATCATTTCTATTTTGATACAAAATAATAATTATTATTAACTCATTTTATTTTCTATAAATACTGAATTATTTTATATATAATAATAATAGTCTTACTTAAATAACCCGACACCATATTTTCTTTTTCTAATGCCTCTAATAAAAGTAGCCGTGATAATTATCCTAAGTGCCTTTATTACTGTCACCATTATTCGTATCGAATATCAATCTATAAAGCAGCAGAACAAAGCAATGCCCTTTTTACGGAGTCTATTAAGTGTAATTAAGTCACTTTGGTATTAATAATGTAAATTCATCAATAGAATACAACACGTTTATAAATACATTCTATTCTGTATTAAAGGTATGTTAATATAGAGTCAATTTACTGATGTATTTTATTTTATATAATTCATTAAAACATATAAGTAAATACTATATCTTCCAATTGAACAAAATTATGATAAATATATTATACAGTTTGTCCACAAAAAATGTATCCACTGCCATTGATTTTAAAAATCAGAATTTTACGATAATATGCATATTATATTTGTACCATTGAAACGTAAATTAATTAATGAATATTACTTAAATTAAAAAAAAAATCGATGACATTTAAATTCTATGGCAGTGGATAAACAGTTTTTTCTGGACACACTACAATTAAATAGCAATAATCATATTTGGGTATACAATACACTTCAATCTGTAGCTTTATTTTCAATTGTTGTAACCGAAATGGACATAGAACAGTTTGCAAATTTCCTTGATGTATAAACAAACGTTTACGATTATTTTGTTCTTTTTTGACAAACGTTAGAAAATTGAAATTGATTCTGGTTAGTAGAATACTGTGATCCTAAATGATAATATTAATAATATGTCGTTTACTTCACACAGGACAGTAAATAACATGAATAAAAATTAAATTTAAAATAAGTAACGGTTGCTATCGAAAGATCGAGAGGAAATTTATACACAAACATATAGATACTAACTTAACGTTTCCTTGGTATCTAAAATGAACGTTGCAAACGTTTGTACTTCCAGTAGTGAAATACAAAATTCCAGGGTACAGTTTCAATTATTTCAATTGCCAGATGCAAAATAAATACTTGATGAAATTTTACTATATTATCATTTAAAAATAACTATGATTTTAATATCTTAATTTTCATCTTGAATGATTGGTAATCTACTGAAATTTCCACCCCTCCAATGGTGACGGTTTCCCAATATTCTAATTCTATATTTTCTTTTTGAATCAATTTACAAACAAAAAAATAATCTATTTGAATTTTATAATCGGATGAACGTGGGAGTTAATATTAATAGTTATATTACTGGGTTAATAAAACTGATGTATAAACTTAGTTCAGCATATCAGTTATGATCTGCATTAGATTGTAATTTGTAAATTTTATCACAACATTACCAAATAAATATGTTAACCTCAGTAGCCTAAACCTTAAAAGTTTGTTCAGCAACCTAGGGACCGGTCCACCTTCACCAGTCCCTAGGTTACGAGTGTTAAATTTTCGTATTCGTTTAATTTTTCATTTTTTTGCTTCGATTAAACACTCAATTCTCAGTAAGAAAAAATTCTCTCTCTACGGTGAACATTGTCCTTCATACCATCAAATAACAAAATCGAGAAAACTGTATAATAATTTCAAATAATTTCACTTTCCAAACATTTCAATTTTCCTGATTTAAAATTCTTCTTAAAATGAAATAACAAAATCGAAAAAAATGTATAATAATTTCACTTTCCAAACCATTCAATTTTCCATGTTTTACAACTGAATATGTGCAAAATTTATTACAAATTTCTTTTATATTGCTGTTCAGATTGATTTGAAAATGAAATACCAAAAATTTGAGCTGGGAAAATGATTATAGAAATCAGATCTGTGAAATACAGCATGATTGAATTTGTTCGTTCTTGTTTGAACATGTTTGAACTTGTTAGATCATGCTTGTTCTTGTTAGAACATGCTAGTTCTTGTTATAACATGCTTGTTCTTGTTATAACATGCTTGTCCTTGTTAGAACATGCTTGTTCTTGTTAGAACATGCTTGTTCTTGTTAGAACATGCTTGTTCTTGTTAGAACATGCTTGTTCTTGTTAGAACATGCTAGTTCTTGTTATAACATGTTTGTTCTTGTTATAACATGTTTGTTCTTGTTATAACATGCTTGTTCTTGTTAGAACATGCTTGTTCTTGTTAGAACATGCTTGTTCTTGTTAGAACATGCTTGTTCTTGTTAGAACATGCTTGTTCTTGTTAGAACATGCTTGTTCTTGTTAGAACATGCTTGTTCTTGTTAGAACATGCTTGTTCTTGTTAGAACATGCTTGTTCTTGTTATAACATGTTTGTTCTTGTTATAACATGCTTGTTCTTGTTAGAACATGCTTGTTCTTGTTAGGACATGCTTGTTCTTGTTAGGACATGCTTGTTCTTGTTAGAACATGCTTGTTCTTGTTAGAACATGCTTGTTCTTGTTAGAGCATGCTTGTTCTTGTTAGAACATGCTTGTTCTTGTTAGAACATGCTTGTTCTTGTTAGAACATGCTTGTTCTTGTTAGAACATGCTTGTTCTTGTTAGAACATGCTTGTTCTTGTTAGAACATGCTTGTTCTTGTTAGAACATGCTTGTTCTTGTTAGAACATGTTTTGACATTCTAGAACATGTTTTAACTTGTTAGAACTTATTTCTTCCTGTTAGAACATGTTTGTTCTTATTTGAACTTGTTAGAACTTGTTTCGTCTTGTTAGAGCATATTTTGTTTCGTTGTAGTATACTTTTTTCTCATTAGAACATATTTTTAGTTTGCTAGAACATGTTTTTAACTGTTAATACCTATCTAAATAACCAAATGACATTTCTACAAGCGTGTGTAAATAGATATTCATTAACATTATAAGTATATTAAATAGAACACATAGAAAATAAATAAAATTTATAACAATTCACTTCAGTTAGTTTATCAACATAATTTGCGAACGTTAAACGTAGCGAAAGGCATCTTTTTTGTCGATATCATTAGAAAACAGGAACTGGAATTAAAGGAACTGGAATTAAAGGAACTGGAATTAAAGGAACTGGAATTAAAGGCTTCATGGTTCCAAAGAAAAACTAAAAGCTCTAAAAGCAGAGAGAGAGAGAGAGGGAGGAATCACCGTACTATGCAACCAAAAAACTGGAACCATACAACTTTGTTGGTACTGTGCAACTTTTTATGGTTGGTACCATGCACCCTTGGTACTATGCAACTTCAGTTGGTACTGTGCAACTTTTCTGGTACTATGCAACTTTAGTTGGTACTGAGCATCTTTTGAAGGTACTATGCACCTTTTTAAATTCTGATGTTGGTTGTTGGTACTATGCTACTTTCGTGAAATTTTAAAAAAACTTGTTACTTTTTTGTGAATTGTTGGTACTGTGCAACTTTTGCAATATTTTAAAAAAAATGACAATTAAACTTCATACCATTCTATAAAACGATATTATAAAGGTAGATCCATTTGAAAAAACACACATACCTATTTTTGAAATGGAAATCAAGTACAAGGGACTCATAGAAGTAGTCAGAAAGGAAAGTGGTTCAATGAACAAAGTCACCATGCATTCACGGTTAGAAGAGGAAAATGAAGATTAATTTAGGGGGTTTAACGTCTGCTTCGAAACCAAAGGCCATATCGCTGACATCAAAAGGAAATTAAATAGAAGGGACTGGAAAAAGCAGTCAGAAGAAAGTGGCTCCATGAACAAAGTCACTTACCACCGTCGGTGACAAGCTCATGGATGCAGAAAAGCTACTCCATGAATACAGTCACTTACCAAGGAATGTGACGAAACGGAACACAAGCACCGGTGGCTGCACTCACGGATGGAAGAGGAAAATGAAGAGTTGATAGTAAATGAAGCCTACGAGCCTACCTAACACAAAATCTAAGACCTCGTAGTTGAAGAGCATAACACTAGCGCTATCCTCTAAAACTGTAAGTAGCGTTAAAAAAATTATAAACATGGTAAAATGAAAAAAGACAATCCATAATCCAAATTACAACAGTTCGGGGCCCAAGGGACCCCAACTACAGCTTCAGTATAGAGCCCCTGGAGGCGGAAAATGAAGAATTGGTAGTAAATGAAGCCTACTTGAAGCAATAAAAAAAATGATAAACATGGTAGAATATAAAAAAAATTGGAAACAATTTAATCAATTAAATTTAATAAACATCCTTCTTGAAAAACGTATGCAACACAAAGATAACAAAACAAAAATTTGAAACAAATTATTCAATTAAATTGATATGATGAACAATAATAAACATCCTTCTTGAAAAACGTATGCAACACAAAGATAACAAAACAAAAATTACAAACAAAGAGATTTCCTGATCTTCTTATGCTTTATGTATTTCATAAGAAGATCATTAGCATTTTTTCGTTCTTTTACCCTCAAATACTTCAGCTTTTGCAAAATAGAGGGTTGGTCAAATTTTGACAGGATATTTTTACCTTCAAAAGTGTTATGGAGCCGCTCGGTGTATTTAGATACACTTATTGGAACATTTTCCTCTGAAAGGAGAGCTATACATGACTTGTAAAGTGCTGCCTCTTCAGAAATGTTCCATTTATTCTTGTAATCACGTCTCATCTGAAAATCCGGTGTCACTTTTAGTGGCGACGTTATCAAGCTAGGTTTTTCTTTAAGAGGAGTAAATATGGATTTACCATAATCATCAGTTTCCATGAATGCGCTGTTTCCAGCAGAAACTTGCATCTTCGGAGAATAAACTTCTGACTTAGTGATAGGATAAGTTTCACAGACCGCTCTATCTTGGGTTAAAACCATAGATTCATAAGGTATTCTATCTGGAGAGGAACGATTAACCTGTTTCTTCTTACTTGACTTATATAGCTTAACTATTGACTGGTTGTTCGGTAGATCATTTGTTCTTATATCGTATTTCGATATTATCTCTTGCTTAGGGATCGGAATGATTACATAATTTCGCTTAGGTGATGGCGTCTGCTCCATGACATTTATAGAAGCTTCTAGAACTTCTTTCTTCAATTTAAAATTTTTTATTTCAGGAGTAGAAGCACCAAGAATGGAAGATCGAATTTTCCGAGAAACAGGAATAGAATTCGCCGATTTTTCGCTTGCAAAATAAACATTTTTTGCTGTTGATTCACGATGATTCATTTTTTGAGCTAGTAGAGAGCTCATGTTTGGAGCATGTTGGTACACTCTAGTAACCGTCATTTTTCGCATAATTGAGTGCCCAACCTTTCCTGTAGCTCCACAGTAGTCCCAAAGATTTTGCATCAATCGTGAAATATTACCACTTAGGATTTGAGATCCTTCGGAGCTAACAAAAAAGTATCCGTGGCAATCTTTAGCAATTTTTGCTCTAAATGAATTAGCATATATCTGCATGTGCAAGCGTAAATCAGGATTGATAACAACAGTAGCAGGGCCATACATGTAGTACGTTTTATGGTCCTTAACTTCAATGACAAGACTGCCATCTTCATTGATTTTTCCATTTTCATACTCCTCTAAAGTCATATTCTTAACTTCACCAGCACGATTGCCATTGTCGAGACTCATCTCGATGAAAAAGTACCCGTTGATGAGAGATATGTTCTCATATTTGCGGGTATTGTCAATAACTTTTTGAGTACCAGGTACAAAGTTTTCCAAAAATTCAATGACAGAATTCCTCTGCTGGGAATTTATATAGCACAATACAGAATCTTCTGTTGGCATATTGGCAGCATCTTGTTGATTTTTTTTCCATTTCTCTTCACTCACTTTTTTTCTCTTGTTCTGCAGGTAATCTGATAAATCTTCTTTAAGTTTTGCAGTTTTTGCAGCTGTGCAAAATTGATCAAAATCTGGGAAACGAACAAAGAACTGACCAATCTTATTCACTGTAGACATGTATGATCTTTCAGTCTGAGCTGTAATTTTTGAATTTTCTTGCCTATTACTGAGGCCCATTTGAATTGCGTCCATCACGCGATCTGACTTGAAGATGTCTCTATAGTTAGATGTTTCCATTCTTGTGTAAATCGTTCTTGCTCTTTGAATGTTTCCGATTACAGTTTTTCGTTCCAGTGATTTGTGCTCCATATATTCCTTGAACTTGCAAAAGAAATATTCAATTGATCTGACTCCCAGATCTTCTTCTGCATCAGATTCACAAGACAAAACATCAATATCTAGTGAGTCATTATGTGAAGAATAATTGATTTCAGTGATATTGTAAGTCTCATGAATTTGTTCACGGTTGCTGATAGAAGAAGACGCACGGTTGCTGGTAGTAGAGGAGGCACGGTTTCCGGTAAGAGAGGAGGCACGGTTTCCGGTAAGAGAGGAGGCACGGTTTCCGGTAAGAGAGGAGGCACGGTTTCCGGTAAGAGAGGAGGCACGGTTTCCGGTAGGAGAGGAGGCACGGTTTCCGGTAGGAGAGGAGGCACGGTTTCCGTTAGGAGAGGAGGCACGGTTTCCGGTAGGAGAGGAGGCACAGTTTCCGGTAGGAGAGGAGGCACAGTTTCCGGTAGGAGAGGAGGCACAGTTTCTGGTAGGAGAGGAGGCACGGTTTCTGGTAGAAGAGGAGGCACGGTTTCTGGTAGAAGAGGAGGCACGGTTTCTGGTAGGAGAGGAGGCACGGTTTCTGGTAGGAGAGGAGGCACGGTTTCTGGTAGGAGAGGAGGCACGGTTTCTGGTAGGAGAAGAGGTACGGTTTCTGGTAGGAGAGGAGGCACAGTTTCTGGTAGGAGAGGAGGCACAGTTTCTGGTAGGAGAGGAAGCACAGTTTCTGGTAGGAGAGGAGGCACGGTTTCTGGTAGAAGAGGAGGCACGGTTTCTGGTAGGAGAGGAGGCACGGTTTCTGGTAGGAGAGGAGGCACGGTTTCTGGTAGAAGAGGAGGCACGGTTTCTGGTAGGAGAGGAGGCACGGTTTCTGGTAGGAGAAGAGGTACGGTTTCTGGTAGGAGAAGAGGCACGGTTTCTGGTAGAAGAGGAGGCACGGTTTCTGGTAGAAGAGGAGGCACGGTTTCTGGTAGAAGAGGAGGCACGGTTTCTGGTAGAAGAGGAGGCACGGTTTCTGGTAGAAGAGGAGGCACGGTTGGTGGTAGGAGAGGAGGCACGGTTTCTGGTAGGAGAGGAGGCACGATTTCTGGTAGGAGAAGAGGCACGGTTTCTGGTAGGAGAGGAGGCACGATTTCTGGTAGGAGAAGAGGCACGATTTCTGGTAGGAGAGGAGGCACGATTTCTGGTAGAAGAGGAGGCACGGTTGCTGGGAGAAGAGGAGGCACGGTTGCTGGTAGGAAAGGGGGAAGCGGTACCTTCATTGTGAGAATGCACAGGGACATCTTCATTTTTATTAGTCAAAATATCTGATGTTGGCTCAACATCAACCGGTATATTATCATTCGAAGATATATCAGAAGTCTTCTCGGTAAAGGTTGAGCCAAACATTTTGACCTGTTCGATGACAGATATTTTGTGGACGGTTGCAAGATGCCTATCTATTCTTGTAAGTTCTGCTTGGCATGATGTAATTGGACATTTGAATGTATTTTTCCGCTTATAGTATTTCCTTTTCGTTTCAGATTTTCTCGGACCATCATAACGTAGTTTCAAATTGACTTTCGCATATTTTGCATTATTCCAAGCCCATCCATGGACATCTCTGAGGTGGCGCGGTAAATTTATAATAAGTTTTGCACATTCAGGGCAAGGAGTAGCTGAACGGATTTTGAACTTTTTTATAGGTACTTTTTTCTTGCATGTAAAAGGAACTATTCGGTTTCTATTTTCGAAGAGTTCATCTTCATTAGATGAACTATCATCTATTATTCTTTTAGGCATATTGGAACTGAAAAAATAATTTCTGTAAATTGATTTGAAAATAGTCAATGATTAGTAAGGTATAAAAATAAAAATAATGATAATTAATAAATTGATTTTGAGTAGAATTTAAAATTCATGCCAACAATAAAATGTAGCCATCCATATCAAGATACAATAGAGTGATAATGAGAAACTTCAATACTGGTTCTCCTTCCTCACATCCATGAGATACTAATAATTTAATAAGAATGAAGAAAATAAATTATCAACCATAAATTTATACTTGAATAATTGAGTAATAGATATATGAGAATTAATTGAACACCAATGAGAATTATGGAGTTTTACTGATGCAAATGTTAAGGAAATGTATTAGATGATAATCCATAAGATAAGCACTAGACAACAAAAAAAATCACAAAAGGTCATAGAAAAAATAATAAAATCCTTTCACTATGACCAATTCTCAAAATATATACAAAATAACTTGATGCTCCTCATGATATTGCTGTAATCAATATTGAATTTGTCAGCATTTAGATATGAAATTGTGCACAGCTTTAAATGAACTCAGTCAGTGATAAAGATATTTATTGCTCATATTTCTAAGTAGAGAGAACAAATTATCAATTGACTACCAAATGTTGGAAGGCAGGTAAATTCACTAATTGATGGCTCAACAATGCAACTTGCTAAGAACAACTTCTTTATTCGCTTCATATAGTATTTTAAGTTATTGTTATTAATAACGTATCAAAAATTTCAGTTATTGGAAGAAGTAAATTATTAAGAGTTCAAGTTATAAAAAATAAACAATAATCATTTAGCTTTTTTAGGCGTCATGAGGACTATATTCAGATATCATGAATTATTCAAATAATAATTAAATAGGCACTTCATCTCAAAGAAATAATTATAAAAAAATCAGAACCTATTTCAGTATTAAATCAAAAACACCCATATTTTATGAATATTTAAAATGTATACTTAGCTATAATGCAGAATATCTTGAGGTTATAATGAGATATATTAAAATTTATTTATTTGTACATTACTAATTAGTGCATTATGATAGAAATCATGTAAATGAATAAATACAACACACTTAAGAACATATAAAATCAAAATTGGTGAAAGGTAGGTGTCAAGATAGTTCAATTAAATTATAATATTATAAAATTCATCTCCTGGAAATCACTATTCAAAATAGCTATAAAGTATGGGAGTTTTGTCAAATGACTGGGGAGATAAATATTGCCATGGAGGGACTTCAATTATTGGGTGGGTATAAATAATCTCATTCTTCTTGAATTATATTGAAATTGCAGAAATACAATGGAAGGAAAGCTTGGAAAATTGAAAGTGAACATCCTAGTCCTTTTATATTCAATTTAAGAAAGATAAATATTCTACTATAATAAAAATATAACTTTTTATTAGAATTTCGAAGACTATTCTTAGATCATAAGTAAAAAAAAAACCGTTTCTAAACCTCCACCTAGTACCTGTTAATGATTTGATGAAATCTAATTTAAATTTGAAAATCTACGGATACCTGATTCCCAATCTGTTAAAACTGGAAAGGTGTTAGCAATAACAGAGATTTCATTCTCTGTTCAAAATAAAATTAATTCAAATTTTGGAAATGATTCACAATTATTGTTCTCAGTGAATATCTATATATCCCCCATATTTTTCAAACTGGACTATAACATGTTTTTGTATCATAATCTTTGTCAGCTGTCAACATATCCCTAAGCCAAAACTCACTATTGACAAAAAAATAGTTAAATATCACACTTGCCACTGTCAAAAATGTGTTTAATAATATGTAATGTACTTAATAAAGTAAAGTGTACCTTATTTGTAAAAAAAACAGTTGCAGCAGCATCACTTGACTGCTAGGCAGCAAAGCGTGTCAACGTCGCCAATGAAATTTGGCCGCTTGGCAACTTTTTCTTAAAAATATCATGTTTCAAGATTTTGCTGACTATTTCCTAATTGATTTATTGATTTAATAAACTATTTATTATACTATTGGAGACGTTTTTTAAGAAATCTAATCATTTTGGAGATATAATTTCCAGAATAGTCCTCAAAATAAATTCTTGGAGACTGTTTTGACAAACTTTTTACTCTGGCCTACTGCAAAGTCTCCGACTCTTCAAGATTAAATTTTAAGGATAATCATTGTCACCATATATCTGGAATTTTCAAAAACAATTCCATTAATCACATGCCAGCTAATAAAGCATATCCAAACTCGCCATTTTAAAAACGAGTTTGTGACAGTTATTTTGAGCCCTTCAATTGCAAATGGTTAGAAATATCTATTTGTCTCCTATGCTATTTGCTATGTTATTTTGGAGAAAATTTATGACAATTTGATCATTTTGGAGAGAAATTTGGTGATTTATGGCAAGAGCTGGAAGGACAAATGTAGAGTTTATGCAATAAGCCTATTGGGCACTGCATTCATATGCCAGTCTGCAAAGAATGCACAATCAGTCTCCAGATATTTAATTTTTGAGACAATTTGTCTCCAGTATCCAGTCTGCAAAAGATCCGTAAAGTTGCTAAGTTTATCCAGCGACTGAGAGACTATAGAGGTCTTGAAAGTCTTCCAAGATTCCTGAATTATTCGGCAACAATTTTCCAATTAATTCCAATATTTACATGAAATTATTAATTATTAGAGAGTATTTTAAGATTTTTGACCATACAAGAGAGAAATTTGGAAATCTTTGGAGAGAAATTGCCTCAAAATTAAATATCTGGAGCCTGATTGTGCAATGCACAATCAGGCTCCAGATATGTGCATGGTTTACAAACTGGCATATGAATGTGCATGGTTTACAGACTGGCATATGAATGCAGTACCTTATAGGCTTATTGCATAAATTAAATTCTCCATTTATCTCTACAGCTCTCTCCAAAAATCACCAAATTTCTCTCCAAAATGATCAAATTGTCATGAATTCTTTCCAAAATAACATAGCAAGTAGCATAGGAGACAAATAGATATTTCTCACCATTTGCAATTGAAGGGCTCAAAATAACTGTCACAAACTCGCCATTAAAATGGCGAGTTTAGACATGTTTTATTACCTGGCATTTAACTACTGCTACAGTGCTACTGTAGGTCTGTAGCAGTAGTTGATGTCATATATTACTAACGTATATATAAGATATGCGGTATATTGTATATCTTAAAACTGGTATAATGTGTATAAGTATATGTATTAACTGTCATCTACCAATAATTATAAGGGGAACTAGAGCAGATATCTTCCTATATTCCATGGTCTATATTGATTAAATATTTTCTCAGCCAATACGTTACATTAGAATGATTAGATGCGGTCACGTCAAACTATACTATACGTAAATTTAAAAATGTTTTAATTCTCAAGGGCATTGGGCATTAGATGCGGTCACTTCAAACTATACGTAAATTTATACATCGATTTTTATTCATTATTTAAACTAGCATGGCAATCCGCTCATTGGGAATTGTTATGGAATGTTTAAATTGGTCTCAATTTAAGCATTCCGTAACAATTAATAAAAAACGGAATGCCAAGCTAGTTTGAATTAATGAATAAAAAAATCGATTTAAAAATTGATGCATAAATTTACGTATAGTTTGAAGTCACCGCATCTAATGCCCAATGCCTTGGAGAATCAAAACAGAGATTTAAATTTACTTATAGTTTAATGTGACCACATACAATGCCCTAGCCGACTCTAGAGAATCCATAATAGATGTTTAAATTAATGTATAGTTTGATGTGGTTCTGTTTTTTAAAACATATACATGACACCCCCCCCCCCCCCCCCTCCCTTCTCCCACAGCCCGTAGAGGGGTGTGCGCCGTGCACACCCATTCCAAGGTGCCGCACGGCAAAATAGCCCTCGCGGGTGCAACCTACCACCAGTCTGCAAAACATGCACAGTTAGTCTTCGGATATTTTTTTTAGTCAATTTCTCTCCAATCATTTTCAAATTTCTCTCCAAAATGGCCAAAAATTTCAAAAAACTCTCCAATAATTACAAGTAAACATAGGAATTAATTAGAAAATTGTCGCTGGATAATTCAGGAGACTAATTTAAAGTCTAAACAGTCGCCGGATAAACTTCCCAACTTCATGCATCTTTTGCAGACTGGACCTACCAAAGTTTCCAGTGTGGTGTTATTCTGTTCAGCCTGTTCAAAGTAAATTTATAGTGATTAATTTATAAATGTTTATAGCAAAATTTATGTAAATAACTATAGCAATCAATTGTAAATTGTTCATTAGATATTAGTCTAGAGAGTATCCCAAATATCTCCCATTATGAGTTCCATATTCTGAAGATTGGCTTCAAATTCAAAAAATTATTTGACAAGCATTACACTTCTTTTGACATGCAACATTTCAATATGAATTCAGTTTAACTGTAACAGGTTTTAGACAACAGAAAATGTGACTAAATGGTACCTACCTAACTAATCATGTCTACATGTAATTTGTAAGCATAGGAATTAATTAGGAAATGCAATACCTAGTCTCAAAAATCTTGTAAATATATCATCTCCAAAGTCCTAAGTCCAATCTAAATCAAAAAAATGTCGCCAGAGGGCAGAGGTCCTTGGTGACATGGAAACGCTTTTTAGACTGTAATAAGCTAGGTATAACCCGATTCAATAAATTTTCAGCATTAGGCACCTATTGGGAAAGTGGCTATTTTTACCCACATCAGTGACATCACTAAGGGCCTCAGTTTAATGCCTAATCTGCAACATTAACATATGGGGCACTTCTAATATTTTCTGTGTGAACAATCTTTAAGTTTCTTTTATATTTACATGTATTTTACTGAGAACAGAAAACAAAATAAAGGGTTTCTTGGAGAATAGTTTACTAGTTCCTAACTTCCTACAATATGAGCTATCAGCTATGTGCCTATGGCTAACATAAATAGACTAAAATAAGTTAAATAACTACTTTAAAACATCAAAATATAATGAAAGTAAATATATGATATCAATATACCTTTAGGAGAAACAGAGTATTCACAAAGATGGGAAATTTGAAGAAAATCACACTTCAAAAACATAACTCAGGCACCAGTTTAGGTAGGCAGGGTAAGGCACCAAGCCTAAATTCCTAATGTAGGTACTACCTACTAAAACTTTAAACACACTTAAATGAGAATTTAAGAATGATTTGAGCTTGGCTATATAAATTCAGTATAATATTATGAGACAATGGTTAATATAAACAACACTTAGTCACAACAGGGAGACATATCACAGCAACTTTATTTTAAATCGTAATTCAAAGGTTGCACCGTTGCCATGGGAACCACTTAACGGTTCATAATAAGGTTCCAGCATTATCGCTATTCCCACAGAAATCCTAAATTTATTGAAGAATTGTTTGGTTAATTGGAATTAAATTAAATTAAAATAATATTATTTGATTCTTGACATAGTTTACTATACTCCGATATGCTTTTTAAATTGAATTGAATTTATTCATTTCAACATGCATTTTTAGAAGACTACGATGTTAAAGTGGTGAATTTATTGAAATTAACATTAATATTAACAATTTTAAATATCATATTCGTATTCAGAATGTTTGATTCAGTCTACAGACGATAAATGGTCCATTTTCATGATCATATAAAAAATAGAATAAATATGGAGGAAATTAAACAAGAAATTAATGGGATAGAAACGTAATTTCTTTATAATTGATCGAATCGGGCAAACCGATTGCTAATTGAGGGTAATTTTGTTTGGAAATAATTTACTCTTAGTTAATACACCGAAATTTTTGAACAATTGATCCAATAAATTGAGTTATATCATAAAAACCGAATAAATTATGTAAATAACCTGAATTTTAAATCAGTCGGCCTCCGAATCTCAGGAAATACTTCACCATTCGGAAAATGGTTTTCAGATTCGGATAGCTCGTCCAAAATCACTATGGAAACTATCGGATGAAAATAATGCTCACGAAAGCTGGGGAAAAGTTATTTACTAAAATTTAAAATAAAATATATAAAAATGAGTTTTTTTTTCTGAAATTCATAACTTTATTCCGAATATTTGGAATCGAACAAAAATTTCAATTTTACTATATTTTTTGATGCTGAACAGAATGTAATTATCAAAATTAGAAGATTCTGTCAATTTTCGAAGATATATATATGTTTTCGAATGGGACTGGTATTCAAAAACTGGATTGAATTTCTTATCAGGATTTTGTTTTTGTATAGTTGAAAACATCAAAATTTAGGTGGCGCAATCGGAAGTTAAAAATGTCAACTAATTGATGAGATCAAAGAGTTCAAAGTCTCGTAATATTGACTATTCCCATATCTGAATCCTAAGATTCGAATAACTTTTAAAATACCTGTAAAATCGAAAAAATGATACGAATAAATTTGATAGAGCAACTTCAGTAAAATTATAATTATCAATCAGATTTACAAATTTCGGCCGGTACCTTGAGTAATTCGAATTAAAGTAAACAGATCTATTCTTCGGTCGCATGGTCGAATCCCAAAATTTACTTTCGACCAATAGTGGGCAATCATCTACTCTATCTATTACACTAATTGAATTTGGAAAATGAAGTTTTTTACTGAAGTTATAGAAGAAAAACTATTTTGCACATCATACCAGACCGTTCTGACATGTTTTCTGCAACTTTAGGACTATTACTTCATTTTTTGGTGAAAAAAATATCGAATTTATGAATTTTTCCAAAGTAGTACTTCAAAGCTTCCAAATTATTTCAAAATACTTTTAAAGTGATACAATATATATAAATAGTCGATTAGGACATCCGAACATGGTTTTCGAACCCAAAATAAACTGTTGGTACCATGCGACGTTTTTAAATTTTTAAAAAAAACTAGTGGACTGAAAATAAAATAAAATACTTAATTTTCTTCCTCCACTTAGAAGAAATATTCTATAAAAAATTTAAACGAAAATATAATTTGTTCAATGTGTGAGAGTGTTTTTTGAAAAAGGTGCATAGTACAAGGCCGTGATCTCTCCAGAGAGAGAGTAATGTTCCATAAAATGTGACTCATTTTCCCTAAGCACATTTTTGCCATTACGAGCTTCGCTCTAGTTGAAATGTTTCAAATTTCACGCTAAATTACCAAAACAAAATCATAGAGCAATACGCTCAAAATATTATGAAGAGAGATTAGAATGATGATGATAGTTCGTGCTTGTCATTGATAAGTCTACGGGTAATTTAATTATATTTCTGTGAATTTATGATTATAAATATGGTTGTGACAATATGCTTTTATCTAGAAATATTATAGACAGAGAGAACTAAAGATTATTTATTCACTCTTCACACTATTTTGTTTACGTTTCGTCTATGATATTCTTAAGATTTATCATTTTACAAAGCATATTGTCACAACCCTAATTATAACTGATTCTCCTTGGTAATCATTTCTTCACAAATGATACTTACATGGGATTAAACATGGCCAATTTGAATCCATACAGCTTCAACATAACAAAAACTTAATGTTTTTATTGAACTAAAATATATACAGTCTATCAAACCGGAATTGTTGATTTTGGTATATTCATTATTAATGAACATTTAATTATATGAATAAATTCATACAATATAACTTTTTATTTAATAATAAAGAACTTTTATTGAAATTATAAACATAAATATTCCAAACTAAGCTTTTCTAATTATTCATTTATTAAAAAAACATAATTATTCACATCACTATTTAAATAATTTAACGTTTATTAAATATTATAATTCACAGACTATTAACAACTGTTTTCCAAAAGATATTAATGACTATATATATAAATAAATAACTAAATTGCGCTATACATTTTCCACCATATGAAAAGTATAATGAGCTAAAATATTTAAGTATACGTTTCTTCTTATATGACCGATAATTTGGAACCATCCAATAACTCGTAACCTACCCTAAAATTTATAATTATTCAAAATCTCGTCCGATTGTTTGAAAAATCTCCTATAGGGAAAAACTACTACAATATTAATGAAGTGAATAAAGTAAGTACACTGAAGTGAATAAAGCAAGTACACTGAAGTGAATAAAGCAAGTACACTGAAGTGAATAAAGCAAGTACACTGAAGTGAATAAAGCAAGTACACTGAAGTGAATAAAGCATATACACTGAAGTGAATAAAGTAAGTACACTGAAGTGAATAAAGTAAATACACTGAAGTGAATAAAGCATATACACTGAAGTGAATAAAGTAAGTACACTGAAGTGAATAAAGCATATACACTGAAGTGAATAAAGCATATACACTGAAGTGAATAAAGCATATACACTGAAGTGAATAAAGCATATACACTGAAGTGAATAAAGCATATACACTGAAGTGAATAAAGCATATACACTGAAGTGAATAAAGTAAGTACACTGAAGTGAATAAAGCAAGTACACTGAAGTGAATAAAGTAAGTACACTGAAGTGAATAAAGCAAGTACACTGAAGTGAATAAAGTAAGTACACTGAAGTGAATAAAGCAAGTACACTGAAGTGAATAAAGTAAGTACACTGAAGTGAATAAAGCAAGTACACTGAAGTGAATAAAGCAAGTACACTGAAGTGAATAAAGCAAGTACACTGAAGTGAATAAAGCAAGTACACTGAAGTGAATAAAGCAAGTACACTGAAGTGAATAAAGCATATACACTGAAGTGAATAAAGTAAGTACACTGAAGTGAATAAAGTAAATACACTGAAGTGAATAAAGTAAGTACACTGAAGTGAATAAAGTAAATACACTGAAGTGAATAAAGCATATACACTGAAGTGAATAAAGCATATACACTGAAGTGAATAAAGTAAGTACACTGAAGTGAATAAAGCATATACACTGAAGTGAATAAAGCATATACACTGAAGTGAATAAAGCATATACACTGAAGTGAATGAAGCATATACACTGAAGTGAATAAAGCATATACACTGAAGTGAATAAAGCATATACACTGAAGTGAATAAAGCATATACACTGAAGTGAATAAAGCATATACACTGAAGTGAATAAAGTAAGTACACTGAAGTGAATAAAGCATATACACTGAAGTGAATAAAGCATATACACTGAAGTGAATAAAGCATATACACTGAAGTGAATAAAGTAAGTACACTGAAGTGAATAAAGCAAGTACACTGAAGTGAATAAAGTAAGTATACTGAAGTGAATAAAGCAAGTACACTGAAGTGAATAAAGTAAGTACACTGAAGTGAATAAAGCAAGTACACTGAAGTGAATAAAGTAAGTACACTGAAGTGAATAAAGCAAGTACACTGAAGTGAATAAAGTAAGTACACTGAAGTGAATAAAGCATATACACTGAAGTGAATAAAGCAAGTACACTGAAGTGAATAAAGCATATACACTGAAGTGAATAAAGCATATACACTGAAGTGAATAAAGCATATACACTGAAGTGAATAAAGCATATACACTGAAGTGAATAAAGCATATACACTGAAGTGAATAAAATATCCACACTGCACTACTTCAAACAACGAAAGTTAAATGTCCTCCTGCAGTAAAAGTTGATGCCTGTACTTTTATTTATGAAATAGCAAAAATTTTACTTGCTTGATAAAATAGGACTGCTGAAATTCCCATTTGTAAATTTCTTAAGTTTAATTCTTGTACAATCTTTATGAGTTTTCAAATATATATTACCTAGTATATAAAAGTTGAATATATTCATAGACTTACCAAGAGATACGTCCAAACAAGCTATAACATGATAAAAACTCTAAAAAACTCTACCGTGTTTTTAATTGAGCTGAACATGGGTTAAAATAAACTTCTCCCCCCAAAATCAAAATTAATATCAATATGATATTCTCCAATTATCTCCATATACCTCCCTGTCTATTGTTAATATATTTCTCAGCAAATCGGCTTATCATTCTGAGATCTCCTTTTAATCCCCCCGCCGTATTCCCCCTCCATTAGAGCTTTATATTGTTTGTGAAGACAGCTTTACGTAACAGCTCTGCTGAATACTTTATGTAGTAATTTATATCCTAGAAGGTCTAGTTTGAAAACATTATTTGAAAATGAATGCAATATCACTTTCCCATAAATATCTGAATAGACAAACTATTCAGTTGGTGCTATAGGGCATTATAACTCTTCTACAGTGG
>CANNZV010004708.1:0-36886 GCA_947561585.1 Caprella mutica
CCTGAGTCATCCAGTCTGCAAAGCGCATTCATATCCCCGAAGACCTTTGGAGACGAATTTTGAGGGAAAATAATTAATTTTCCAAATCAATTCCAATGTTTACATGTATTTGTGTTTTTATTGGAGACATTTTGCAAAAGTCTGGTCATTTTGGAGACAGATTTGAAAATCTTTGAGACAGATTTACCACACTTTACAGACTGGTTACTCATACACTCATACTAGGTCCTACATACTCCACTAACTGCAGCTCCAGGTAAAATAGTAATTCTCATAAACTCTCTACCTACTTGTCCCTTCAAGATTTAAGACTCCAGCCTCCAGGTAATAAAGCATGTCCAAACTCGCCATTTTAATGGCGAGTTTGTGCCAGACTTAGATATTTTGAGCCCTTCAATTGCAAATGGAGAGAAATATCTAATTTTCTCTTATGCTACACTACATTTAAAATGTTATTATGGGGAGATTTAATGATAATTTGGTCATTTTGGAGAGAAATTTGGTGATTTTTGAAGAGAAATGGAGAGACAAATTGAGAGTTTATTAAACAAAGAGATATACTATTTTACTATGGTCTTAAGCTAGCCTGAGCTAGGCTCAAATTGTCATAAATTCTATCCTAAAAAACATTGTATGATCGTACTAATTGTAGGACTACCCAGAGGCAAGAATAACTAGGAGAAATGACTCTACTGCCTGAACCAGACTGCATTTTATGGTAAATTCTGCCGACATGTCGGTGGAATTTTGCCCTCTTTGAAAATAAAATTCTAGCTAAGTTGGTGGATTTCTAGCTCTTGCTGCTCTGTATTCCTAACTATGTAACCATTAATCTTCACTTTTTAGTAGAAAATCAGCCTAATTTTTGGAAATTGTTGGTGTATTTTTTTCAACTTTTAGAAAAAGTCAGTGGAATTTTGTGCACCAAATACAGATTGATATCTACATTTGCAATGAAGGCCCGAAGTTCTTAATTTGCTCAAAATAATTGTCATTAACCCACAAATAAAATAGCAAGAATGGACATCCAAATTATCCATATTTCAGAGGCTGGTAAATTGTAAGCCAATTTGGCTCATTTTTCTTTTTTTGAAGATTTCAAGCCAAAAATTAACATTGGAAGTTGGAACATAGGAATTAATTCATAATTTTAAGCCAATTAGGAATAGGTATCTGATTTTTATCTTTTGAAATATTATCATGGATAGACGTAAGTTTTAATAGGTACTAGTCAGTGAGCCACAAGGTAGTTAGTACCTGGGGCTGGGGTTTATATAAAAGTTTATTAACTGGCCCGGCTAGTCTCAAGTCTGTATTTGGTTCACAAAATTCCACTGACTTTTTGAAAAAGCTGAAAAAATCCACCATAAATTTCCAGTAATTTGGCTGATACACCAACATTTTAGTGATTTTACACATTTTCCCACCGAAAATTAATGATATAGGAATAAATAGCTAAAAATCCACCAACTTTGCTAGAAAACCAGTCTGCAGAATGTGTCTCTTCTCCCGCAGAGATTTTAATTCGAGAGTCAGTTACTCTCTGACTCTCAGTAGCCAGAGTGGAATAATAACTCCTTTCAGATTGACTAGTAACTCTGTTAGGAATTTAGAATGAACAAAAATTACTCATTTTAACCCTACAAAATGCAGAAATCAGTAAATTATTTTATAAATTTCAACTCTGCAGTGAAAACTAATCAAAAATAAGTCATTTATGCTTCCAAAGTTCCAATTGAGCTTGTTGTGATGATAAACATCACTAATGGGAATGCATGAAGTTAGGAGTAACTCTGTTAGAATTTATGTTTTCCAGTCTGGCTCAGTAGCAGATTCAGAATCTCCCGCAGCTAAATTAATGGTAACATAGGAAATAATTCAAAATCTCCCGCAGCTAAATTAATGGTAAAATAGGAATTAATTCAAAATCTCCCGCAGCTAAATTAATGGTAACATAGGAATTAATTCAGGATCTCCCGCAGAGATCTCCAATTTCTAAAATTTAATCAAAAACTCCCGCAGAGGCCAGAGAGTCTTGGAAAAATAAAAAAATGTTCCATATTCTGCAGACTGGCTAGAAAACTTCCACCGACATGTCAGAGGAATTGACCATGAAATACAGACTCCATGTATAAGAGCATGTCAGTTAAAGCCAATTAATTAGCTTATATTTGAAATGGTCAAATCTCAGATATGTCTAATTGGCTTTAAATTTTGAATTAATTCCTTTTTTCCCATGTTAATTTTGGCTTGAAATCTTCAAAAAATGAGCCAAATTGGCTTGGTTCATATTTTTTATTAAATTTTGGCTCAAAAATTGGCTTACAATTTTCCAGCCTCTGAAACATGGTAACAGACTGGTAACTGGGTCCTACTGAACTAGTATCTCTCAACTTAACTAGAGTCTAGTCTGCTAGAGAGCTCAGAGAGGCAGGTAACCTACATAGTACATACTAGCCATGTTTAAGAGTAGGTAGGTATGTCAGTTAAAGCCAACTATATAATTGTCTTAGATTTCAAAAGGTCAATACCTACTCAGATAAGTAGGTATACCTAGGTACCTAATTGGCATACAATTTTAAATTATTTCTTATGTTTCTAGGTATGTTAATTTTGACTTGAAATCTACAAAATAAGCTAAATTGGCTTACCTAGCTCGGAATTTTTGTGAAATTTTTTGGCTCTAAAATTGGCTTAGGTACCTAAAATTTTCCAGCCTCTGAAACATGACATACCTAGGTAATAGCTAGCTACCTATATACCTTCCTACTATTTTGTAATTTTAGCTTATAAGCCATAGCTAAGTGGTACTTCAGGATATAAAACAAATTAAACTACCAATCTTGCTACCTAATTAGGTAGATTGGCTTAGCCCAGGTACATTTTCAAACTCAAAATATCAAGAGACGAGTGACAACTTACCTGATGAAGAGGTTTTGTTATACAAACATATTTCGAGCGGATTCTCAATGTTAATAATGAGTTTTTGGACCTAGATTTACAATTTAAACTAGGTATAGGTATTTCTAATTTCAAATCTGTACATTGTAACTGATCTAAAGCACAATAGAATGGTCTTGAAATTCGTGCCGAATTAGGCGGTAATAAAGGGTTGAGAAACAAAAGCTAAGCGTAATGATTGGTATACAGTTTCAAACCCTTTATAAAAACTGTTTGTAGATTCCAGTATCTTCAAACAGATTTAATTGTTTGAGAAATAGTTCGGCTAAGTGTTTTATACTATATTCAGATTCACAGCATAATCTGTATCTACTCCAAATATATTTCAAGGAACTGAATGAGTTTATCAATAAATACATAGGTAGCTTTAAAATTAATAAAAATATTATTTTTTATACCTAATGGTTTATTGATATTCCTGATTCAATTTACGTACTTTTCATCGAATGAATCATTCTTTCCGGACTAAACCTATACTTTTTTATTACATGAATAGTTATTACAATTCATTATCCATAATTATTGTATATATACACTCCCATAAATAACATTGCAATATTAGCTATATATAGGTATACTTCGTTTTCTATGCCTGCGCTTCGTTTTCTATGCAATGAGATGCGAGACTTTTGTTTGCCGCCAACTTCAACCGTTTTACGTGAGTGTTAAGCGCTTAGCACATCAAGATTGTAACCGTTTTCACTGGTGCTAAGCGCTTAAGAGACTTTACCTTGAGCAACCCGATTTTTGCGGTTAAGAGACTTTGGCTTGTGGCCCTTCATATTATCTTCGGTATAAATATTTTTTTTACCATTCGTGAAGTTACAATCAAAGACCGAATTGGTAAACTATTTCATCTTTGATGACAATATAAACAACTTATCTCTTACTTCCATTCTCATTGATGGCTGTCGAAAAGTTCGAAATAGTATTGAAATGATACTCACATTATATCAGCTATATGACTTTTGGTTCCAAGCAGATTTCAAATCCACTAACAAATATATAAATATCATCTGCAGAGTATAACTTAGGACTCAAATGCAATCTTCATGTCTGTACTTATTTATGTCTCCTTTATCTGCATTTTGAATTAATTCCGTTCAAAATATTCAGTTAGCAGCACTGCAAGTTGGACATTGGTGAATTGAATTGCAAATTCCAGTTTTACTCATCAAAATAATAGTGCGAGCATTGTGGAATAAGAAGGCAATTACTACAGAGATTCTTTGCAATAAAAAAACAAATCTGATATTTGTCATATGATTTAATATATATGATATAAAATATAGAATATCAGTCATCTACAACGTGACGTCATGGATAAACACATACGGTTAATGATGACGTAATATAGTCTCAATATAATGTAGAGTACAGATGTGGGAAATTCAGTCCCCACCCACGGTTGCTAGATAGTCAACAGTTATTAACGCTGTGGTATTAAAATAAAGAACTTACGTGTAGTAAATCGTGTAGAAGTACAGTTTTTTAGAGTTATCAGATAGTAGTTTTATTGTATTACAACCCTTACATAAGACTTTGCTAGGTGTTGACTTATGAAGTCAGAGAATATAAGCTACACATAATGACTTGAGTAAAAGTAATTATAGTGTTTTGAATTAACACTAGAATATCAGTGTAGGGTAAATCTAAAGTAAACCCAGAGATCACAACAACAGGCTCTGCCAGAGATCGGCTAGTACCAGTATAGTCGCTATTCTCGGGCAACAAAACTGGTAACGCGTGTCAAGATTTTCAGAATGCATAGTAGGGTAATACAGGCTGCCATACATAAAGTCATACAATGAATAGTAAACAATGACTGATGCCAAGGTTTAATTACTCAATTACTCTGGTGTATTGATGAGGTTGGCTTACATGATACTTCAAAACATTTGAGAAATGCATCATTATTTTTCTATCTGAGATGGTTTGATTTTTTTAGTTTTTGAATTTCTGCGAAGCTAATACTCAATTATTACTTACTTGATACTCAAATATGGTGTCTAAAATCTAATTTCATATCGTCGTGTCCTTTTCATTGATCTCATTGACTGATTTTCTTACATAATGTATAGTGTTAGTGTTCTTTTAAACGATTTTACTTATGGTGGTAGTACATAAATATTCATAAGGTGAATATATTGCAGTTTTTTTTTCAAAAGCATTCGGTACTTGACACTGAAATACTCTATATTGAATTATTCAGGCATAAATACTCAGAAAGAGTTTGTGGCTCTCACTTCATTTATTTATTTCCAACTGTTGAATATTTCATTCACTGCGTTATTCGTGTGTGACTATCAATTGTTAGAGGAGTTTCCAAGGGTAAATTAAATTATATTTTATTTAATTTCAGTTTTAATCTTACTTATATATGTATAAGGTAAATTTGGTAGAACAGTAATTGATCACTGCATATTTGCTTTAGAATTAAAACTTTCCATAATAGTTGAAAGCCTTCGTTTAGCCTTGTTAATAACACACGCACCATACAAAATAATCTTTTAGATTACAGATCTATATTATGCAAAATTTAACAATATATTTCAGAAATCAGAGACAAGTATTGTGTCATTTCTGAACACAATTACTTTGATTGAGGATCAGCAGTTGTAGATCCAGAGTATAATTAATTCCTGATTTAAACTGCTTACAATGATCCCTTCACGCTATATTTAGAGAAGATAAATAAAAAAGAAAGAGTGCTCTGAGACAAAGATGCTATATGTATGAATGAGCTATGTAGCAATTTGTATTAGTTAATGATTAAATTTTACTAGAATGAAATTGCAGAATTTTCTTCGTATCAGAATCCAATTTTCAAGAAAATATTAGTGATATATTTATCGTATTCCCCAACAATTCCATGTGTTTTAATTTCACAAATAAAGTTCACGAATACACATGGTAGGAAGGCTCTATCTAAAAGACAAATGTAAATCTCAGCACCTATATAATCTCCCCACTTGTCTCTCTTCCCAAATCCTCGTCTTTTTAGCCTCAGTTGTCAGTATCTGAGAATTGATCACCTCTTGTCTTTGTGGTTCGATAACATTATCTTAGAATGGAAATAGTGGATAATTGGAGGAACTTTTTTAGTGGTAACCCTAATGAGTTTGACTATCAGAATGTATCGAAAGGTTTGACTATGTTTTTAAAAACACATGTCTTATTTATAAATCTACGGTACTGAATTTTTTACTAATTGTTAGTATATATACTAAACTAATGTGTACCAAATTTCAAGTAAAATTATTGAACAAATAAGGAGAAATAAATACATAAGTATATAAGACATTCGCAACTGAGAGAGCAGGGCTGCGATTGGGTGGAGCGTGACCCAACTACAGCTTGAGCATGGGTCTTTTTGCTATTTACGACAGATCACCACATTACGATTAATTTACTTGATTTACGCTGATTTACGACGATACATATATATTTTTCAACTTTTAAATACAAAAATATATTAGGTAATTAAGTAGGAACAATGTAAAGAAAGGCCCATACACTTAAATGAATAACATAGAAGATACAAATTAATTTGAAAAAGATGGGCTTAGAGAACACACGTCAAATAATTGTGGTTAACATTTTATTTGTTCAATCAAGATAATTATTTCCTATCCTAAACTAAAGGAAATTGAAGGAGAAATAACTTTTATGAGTAATATGTCTTGTTTGTATCAGTTAGATTCTTTACTCGCAGTGGATTTTAATTTGAGTGAGCCATATAGATAGTGAAAAGTAGGTCCGAGTGATATCCTTTACATAATAGTTATACTGATTCTTATGCTTACTGCTTATACTTGTCTTAATCCCGAAAGAATATAACTTGGTTATATTCCTGGAATATAACTGACATTATTATTAGTTTTTGCATCTATTAATTGAGTAATGAGTATCATATATTGACTTCTCATTCTTTAATTTCCAAAAAATCTTATGTGACATTATTGAAACGTATTAAATTTTGTGAATTTATGAACTACTTTCGACGATTACCTCAAATAAAACATTTATTGATTACTCTCCAAATTATTGAATCACCATGGAAGATTTTTAACGAAATTTAAATCGGAAATGAATTAACAATATTGCAATATTTCATGTATCACAAAGAAACCTATTCCTTTTTTATGAACTTAATAATTTAGTAACTTTGTGAGGAGCAAGAAATAGGTTATGATTGGTACTCTATTAAATTTATGCCAATTAAAGTCTTTTTACAAAAATGTAGAAGTTTTCAATCGGACGAAAACAACTTGAAAGGTTTACTTAATGTTTTTGTCAACATAGTTTTTATTTCTGTTCTTCAGTTGGAGAGACAATGAAACGTTTGAAGAGACGGTGAAGTTTGAAAATATTTATTTCATGATATATAAACTGAAGAAAATCTATTATTTGTAATAGTTAAGAAGATTTCATTATATGTTTAAAATTTCTTAAAAATCAATACAATTTAATTAATACAAGGAGCTCAAAATGAAAACTAAAAATATTGTTTGGCATTCCTTTAGAAGATATGAATAATATGTTTTTTATGGTATCAAAATTTAATTTAGCACATTTAATTTTTCATCTGGAAAGCTGATCTTTTTTCTCTCATCAAAGGATAAAATGAAGAGTAACTTTGATTAGTGATCTACGCAAGAGTTGTATAGTGCTCTACGCGCGTAGATCCCTCAATAATTATGCAGAATAACACCAAATGTAAAGTGCTCTACGCGTGTAGATTACTATAAAAACGGCAAATTGTGACACGTAAAGTGATCTACGCGCGTAGATCACAGGCGTTGCAAGTGAGTGAATGAAGAGTGATCTACGTGCGCCAGTGTTATGCGTAGATCATTATTCACTGTATGTGTTACAGCGTGTGAAGAGTGCTCTACGCAAGTTATGTTACGCGGCCTCTGATTGGTTGAAATTCATTTTCTAAAAATATTGCTCATTTATTGAAAACTATTTCAATGGTGGACTGTGATAGAGGTAACTATAAAAAAAAATCAACTTTTTATTGAGGTTATAAATGTAATAGTTATTGTCAAAATAAATATAAAGTTTATAATGAAAATTTTATGTACGGAGAATTATCATTTTTTTTTCAATTATTATTATATTTACATAGATTTAGTGATAACATGCTTCATAAATATTTATTATTGAAATTAATAACTAGACACCTTGTCAGCTTCTACAATATTAATCTCACAGAAGAATATTTGGAGGGTTGAGAGGTAACTGTGCTTCTAAACAGTATTGTCCATACGATGAAAGATAAAGTCGGGAAAGAACGAACCCAACTATATATACCTTTTACAGGTCTAGTTGATCCAAATGAAATAATATTTGATCCAAGAGAATATCAATTTTATCAAAGTGAATTTGACTTTGCACCATGTGAAATTGAATTTGATTTTTATGCAATTGAATTTGATCCATGAGAAATAATACTTGATCCAAGTGAAATTATTGAATATTTTATCATTCCGATACCTCACATTTTGTGTCTTTGTCTGTTGGTTGGTTGCAAGAAAAATGTCACGCTTTTAACATTTAATATATAAAAAAAATATTTGTATAACTTATGTGAGATTATGATCGGCACATCATAATTTCTCATAGACTCCTTAACATTTCATTGTTTATCATAATCTTTGATTGCCCACCATAATCTTTCATTGCCCACCAAAATCTTTCATTACTCTCAATAATCTTTCATTGCCCACAATAATCTTTCATTGCCCACAATAATCTTTCAATGCCCACCATAATCATTCATTGCCCACTATAATCTTTCATTGCCAACCATAATCTTTCATTGCCCACAATAATCTTTCATTGCCCACAATAATCTTTCATTGTCCACAATAATCTTTCATTGCCAACCATAGTCTTTCATTGCCCACAATAATCTTTTATTGCCCACAATAATCTTTCATTGCCCACCATAATCATTCATTGCCCACTATAATCTTTCATTGCCAACCATAATCTTTCATTGCCCACCATAATCTTTCTTTGCCCTCAATAATCTTTCATTGCCAACCATAATATTTCATTGCCCACAATAATCCTTCATTTCCCACTATAATCTTTCATTGCCCACCATAATCTTTCTTGGCCCTCAATAATCTTTCATTGCCAACCATAATCTTTCATTGCCCACCATAATCTTTCATTATCCAACATAATCCTTCATTTCCCACTATAATCTTTCATTGCCCACCATAATCCTTCATTTCCCACTATAATCTTTCATTACCAACAATAATCCTTCATTTCCCACTATAATCTTTCATTGCCCACCATAATCTTTCTTTGCCCTCAATAATCTTTCATTGCCAACCATAATATTTCATTGACAACCATAATCTTTCATTATCCAACATAATCCTTCATTTCCCACTATAATCTTTCATTGCCCACCATAATCTTTCTTTGCCCTCAATAATCTTTCATTGCCAACCATAATATTTCATTGACAACCATAATCTTTCATTATCCAACATAATCCTTCATTTCCCACTATAATCTTTCATTGCCCACCATAATCCTTCATTTCCCACTATAATCTTTCATTACCCGCTATAATCTATCATTGCTCAACATAATCTTCCATTGCCCACCATAATCTTTCATTGCCCACCATGATCTTTCATTGCTCACCATAATCTTCCATTGTCCACCATGATCTTTCATTGTCCACCATAATCTTTCAGTACCCACCATAATCTTTCAGTACCCACCATAATCTTTCATTGCCCACCATAATCTTTCATTGCCCACCATAATCTTTCTTTGCCCTTAATAATCTTTCATTGCCAACCATAATATTTCATTGACAACCATAATCTTTCATTATCCACCATAATCCTTCATTTCCCACTATAATCTTTCATTGCCCACCATAATCCTTCATTTCGCACTATAATCTTTCATTACCCGCTATAATCTTTCATTGCTCACCATAATCTTCCATTGCCCACCATAATCTTTCATTGCCCACCATGATCTTTCATTGCTCACCATAATCTTCCATTGCCCACCATGATCTTTCATTGTCCACCATAATCTTTCAGTACCCACCATGATCTTTCATTGCTCACCATAATCTTCCATAACCCACCATAATCTTACATTGCCCACCATAATCCTTCATTGCTTACATAATCCTTCATTGCCCACCATAATCTTCTTTTGCCCTCCATAATCTTTTTTTGCCCTCCATAATCTTTCATTGCCCACCACAATTTTTCATTGCCCACCCTAATCTTCTATTCATTGCCCATCCAAAAAATGTTTCATTGCCATCCATTATAATCTTTTATGGCCAACCAAAAATACTATATTATTGCCCACCATAATAATATATCATTGTCCACTTTAATAATCTCCAAAATCCACCATTTTAATTGGCCTATCAATATATTTTATGATCCCCATTATACATAAAATTTATTTACATAAAATTTATTTAACTAAATACATACAAATAGCTCTTTCCTAGTTCACGTCCCTAAATGAAATAGGGACGTGCACTAGGAAGGGGGTATTTTTAAATCAATTTATCTCAAATTTAATTAAATTTCATCTGATTAAAATATATTGCACAAATAATTATTAATTGACAGAAAAATTAGTATCTTAACTACAAATACAAATAATACCAGAAAGGAATATTTGAATTTGAAATTCAGCAAGCAATTTAAAGAATATAGATTTGGAAAACAGATTGAAATATATATTATATAGTTTAGTACTATATACTCCTTTTTCTTGAAATGGTTATCAATATGAGAAAATTACTGATTTATGATTATTTCATCCTAGTTCACGTGGAATTACGGTCAGTTGAAATGCTATTCCACAACGTGGAAAAAAGTCTATGGGAGAATGTAACCACATTTAAAAATGTATTTTTTTTTAAATTATGTTATCATTATTTTTGAGAATGCGAATTTGATGAAAGGACTATTAAATAAATGTAGAGTGAAAATTGTTGAACACAATGAAACGAACCATATGTCTCTATGTCAAATAATGAGAGAGAAATAGGGATTTTAATAAAGTTTGAATTTTACGGTTTTTATACGGGGGGGGGGGAAGTTAAATTAGTGAGACACTCCCTTCAAAGACTATATTTTTACATTAAAAAGAAAGAGAAAACAAATGAGTTTAATTCCAAACGTTTGGTAGAATGTGTAAATATGATACACAGATAGACAGTGGTTTACTAAACGCAAGTCCACCCCAAGTGACTGTATAAGAACAAACCTATTTACAAACATTCAAGCTTTGAATGACCAGAAACTAATGCAATGAATTACATTAGATGTTAACACGAATGTATAGTATATATAAATTTGTAAATAAAATAACAGTTTATAAAGAAATAGAAGTATACAGTTAAAAACATTATTTTTTCTCTCTGTAATCATTTACCACCAAATTATTTTCCCCAAATCTGTATATCCCTATATAGTATTATACACTCAAACATCATCTCATCCCCTCCCTCCCCCTCTATCAGTAGTTTTTAGGTACCTACCGAAATGTTTAACAAATTAATGAGCCTAGAACTGCAAATAAAAGCTATAGTCTATGACTCTATACCATTGTCATATGGTCTCTGTATTGCTATAACCAAATTATATTCAAATGTTGAACTAACATTTAATTATTATTGGATATGATTATTCTAGAATCTTAAATAATCATGCATTTTCACAACTATGGTCGTTGTAAAAAAATATTATTGAAATATATAAAATCAAAATCTAGATAAAAAGATGTATTATTGTGACTGTTATTTGAATGACGATTTGTGATATATTGAGTAAATTTTATACTGATGAGTGATGACCATTTTACCTATAATATGGTTCATAATACCTAGTTTAATTATTCGATTGAAATATTTGTTATTAAATTTAAATAAATATTTTGATATAAGAATATTGATTAGTTATGTACAATTTAGATAGCTGACTAATTAGGGTAAGTTCCGAGTTATCGAACGGTTACATTTTCGAGCACGTAAAATATGTATTTTAATTATTATTTTATACTCATAATAACCTTTTTTACTTGTTCGTAAAACTGGAACCGTTCGATAACTTGGTACTTACTCTATATATAGGTACAATATTTTTGCTTATTTTCCCTATACGGCTATACTTTAGTAACTTGGTACCTAGTAACAACAGTCTTTTAATTAAAACTTATGGGATCGGATACCCATAGTACTCGGAAAGTGAGGGGTTAAGGGGGACTGGGGAGGGTAGCACTATGGTTAATGGCAGGGGGTGTAGGTCATAACCCCCTCCCCCCCCCCCGGTCAGTGGTCACGAAACCCCATGGCAGGGGGTGTAGGTCATAACCCCCTCCCCCCCCCCGGTCAGTGGTCACGAAACCCCATGTTTTTTAATCCTTATTTACTTATATTATTTAATCCTTCTCGACACTTTTGTAGTTCATTACTGATTAAACATAAAATATATGTTTAATCATATGTTTCCCCTGCCAGGTCATAAAACTATAGTTCATTTAGTGTAACAAATAAATAAACTATTTATAAATTATAAGTCATAATAATTTGTGTTATTTACCGCTATAGTGAAAATAATTTTTAATAACAGAATATAATGAAGTTTATATTATTTTCGAACATGAAAGGTAAGTAACTAGTGCAACTAACTATAGTGTACCTAAGTAACCAAGGGTGTAGGTCATAGGGTATGGTCTCTCAGTTATCTCTATCTAGGTAGCTTCTCTCAGTTATCTCTATCTAGGTAGCTTCTCTCAGTTATACCTGCTTAGGTAGTTACTCTCAGTTATTTCTATCTAGGTAGCTTCTCTAAGTTATCTCTATCTAGGTAACTTCTCTCAGTTATTTCTATCTTGGTAGCTACTCTCAGTTATTTCTATCTTGGTAGCTACTCTCAGTTATTTCTAGCTAGGTAGTTACTCTCAGTTATCTTTATCTAGGTAGCTTCTCTCAGTTATCTCTATCTAGGTAGCTTCTCTCAGTTATACCTGCTTAGGTAGTTACTCTCAGTTATTTCTATCTAAGTAGCTCTTCATTTTTTTAACTAGGTAAATAAGGATTAAAAAACAAGGGGGGAGAGGGGTGACCGGGAGGACTTATGTCCCAGGGGGGCTCATGACCGCGTCCAGGTAACCGACTAGTGTATCTAGATGACTAACTAATGTATCTGGGTACCTAACTTGTGTATCTAGGTACCTAACTAGTGTAACTAGGTACCTTGTGTGTGTGTGTGTTGCTTATGTCCTACAATCATTCGTTAGGTAATACTAATTCGAATAGTTTTTTCATCAAAATAATGGAAGAAATACAAATTACAACATGCCTAACTAACTATGAAGCTCATTGCAATATATCATCCGAATCTATTAATGTAATAAATTATAAGCATGTAATAGTTTTAGTGTATGCTGGATGAGTAGGTATATCTATCAATAATGTAGTCTTTAAAATTCCATTACCTAAAATATTTTATATATTTCAATATGTTTATATAGGCATATTCATATAGTAATTTTACAATCATTATCTCATTGTTAATAAAATCTAACTATTTTATTTTTTAATTAAAATGTAACCATTCATTCGTCTTCTTAATTTCAAGAATGACGTCCTAATCTGGTGATGAAAGTTAAAAGGGTTGTCGTTAATTTTTCAAGGGCGATATTTCATTCACTCAAGCCAACCAAATGAACTGTTTGTACAAACTCACATACATCTACATATTTAAGCATGCTCATTGGTCAATCTCAGACTCAAAGGAACTAGAGGACCAAAATTAATTTTTTTTTTCACCAATATTTTTTTTTTTCACAGTCGTTTATAAATATCAGTCTAAAAATAAATATAAGCACAGAGTTAAATGGATAATTCATTTTTCTCAGTGTAATCATTTACTCCACTCCTTTTCTATTTGTGAAATAGTATGTGTATATATGCAACATCACCTCTGCCTTAAAATTGATTTTTTTTCTTTCATTTTTTATTTTTCTATTTCTTCTAGTTATTAGTATGATGCAATCCCTAATTCGATTAAATTGTTTAATGTAGTTTTTGTATCCGCTAGTTTGTTGTACTGCACACTTCATAATTGTTCAATAACCTGACAGGGGGTTTGTGTATACGTACATTTGCGACTCACATACATATACCCGATATACATATGTACAGTCACGACAATAATATATGCGCTTTTAGATTCATTGAAAATGCGCGACAATCTCGAGATTGTGCAAGGCACGTAAAGGGTATGAAGCAGGACCAACAGTGATGTTGGTCAAATATCAACATCAAATACGATAGTTAAAGCTTTACATAATAACTTAGCAGTATATTATTGATAATTTCCGGGCGAAGATCGCTGATTGAAGATCGCTGCATGCAAAACGTACCTTTAAGGCCATCGGCTAGAGCTGCTGCGTCTAATAGTAATTTTTACAGCTCCCTTTTATTTGTGGACGGTAAATAAATGAAGCGTTAGTAACAGACAAAGTTTGCTGTGAATTGAGGTATCTTTGGTATTGCATTAATTTTCAATATAAATTAATTAATTAATATTAATATATTAATTAATTAATAATTTAAGTAATTAAGTAAAACTGACGGTAGTAGAGCGGCTACAGTCGATCGTAGTATTGGAAAGCATTTCGACGGCTACAACTGTATGGCTGTAGCCGCTTAAGCCGCTGCATTGGAAGTTCAACTGTATACATAAGTTGTGACGTGTAGAATAGTGTACACAAGTACCTGACGCACACGTGTAAACTACTGGAAAACATCTTCATGAAATTATGGTTAACTATTTCATATAAGCATTAATATATTAGTCGTTTATTGAATGCATTATGGTAATTATATGAATCCTTAAGATATAAGATCCAAATAACAGATAATAAAGATGCCATGAGTCACGATGTCACTGTGTATGTACACTTCTAGAAGGGGCGCGAAACCCCCCACCCTCTCCCCCACTCTTGCCTGTGTACGTTCCTATTTAAAGTAATGATTGCATAGTAGGAATGGTCAATGGAATATATAATCATATTGATTATTATACAAATATGAATGGATTTAATACTACCAGTTAAAAATTTAGATATTAGATTTTCGTTGATAATTTATTTAAAATCATGGCGTATGAATAGTGGCGTGATGGGACAACTCTAATTCAATAATTTAATTAATTCAATAAATAGCTCATTACAGGTAATACCTACTCTATTTTTTCTCCAAAATAGCACAATATTGTCTTCATTGGAATAAGTCATAATAATTTCTGAATCACCGAATAAAGTGACAGTTGCAGTTAATAACTTAATTATTTCCTTGATGGCATAGGTACCATATTTTTTTAATAATCAATTTTCCATAAAGTCCTAGTGAATTAAAGTGCATCGTTGCACTCAACAAGGAATGGGGTCATTTTATAATAAAATATATAGTTTTACATTTTGTTAAATATTTTAATTGGTAGCCATTAAACCAATTATAATATCTAGAAAAAATATTAGATTATGTATTTTAACTTACATGACCGAAAATGTGGAACTATCCGATAACTCGGAGCTTACCCTTTATTCTAAAAAAATATGTTTCTCTTTTTTAATTGCCATACTAAATGTTTTATCTTCACAAATATCGCAGCGGTGATCTACATATATTGAAGGGTGCAATAATATTACAATTTCTGAACAGTTAAAATCTGAACTTGTGTTCTTTTTTGCATTCACCGATCAGGTAGCTTTTCTGCATCCATGAGTTTTATCCCATACGGTGGATGTTGATTTTGCTCACAGAGCCACTTTCCTTTCTGACTGCTTCATCAAGTCCCTTGTATTTAATTTCCTTATGCCATCAGCGATATGGCCCTTGATTCTAAAGTAGACGTTAAATCCCTTACTAAAATTTAATATTTAATTATTTATTATGCATCACTAAAACGAATACAGTTAGCATTAATTTATATGCATAGTTTTGAATTTATTTAACAAAAATGTACGTATTATGTATTCGAATATCAATCACAATTTGCATTCAAAATCTTTTTACTACAGTGATGATATATGGTGAGTACCTATTAGTATATTACAATTCGATCGATCTATCTGATGATGAGTAAACTGTCTGGAATAAAAATGCTTATATACATACTCAGTATTTCTTCTTTGAATATTGTGATATGAATGAAAACTTGAATTTAATGTTGAGTTACTATAGGACATCACCTATAGTAATTGCAATATATTTGATATTTTTAGTGAGTTATTTTGAAATAATAGAATAGTTTACCTTAGAGCTCAAGATAACGGAGTACGTTCAATAGCCCCCCCCCCCCTCCTCCCCCGGTCATGAGCCACCTAGGTCATAAGCCCCCCTCCCTGTTTTTTAATTCTTATTTACCTAGTTAAACAAATGAAGAACTACTTAAATAGAAAAAACTGAAAGTTGCTAATGTAGCTTGTTGTACCGCTATTTTGTTGTACTGCACACTTCATGATTTTTTAATGACCTGGCAGGGGGGTTACATATACATATATTTTATGTTTAATCAGTAATGAACTACAAAAGTGTCAATAAGGATTGATTAATATAGGTAAATAAGGATTACAAAAACAAGGGGGGGGGGCTCATGACCAGTTGAGGGGGGGGGGGAGGGGCTCTTATAACCTACACCCCATGATAACATATTACTTCGGCATAAAAATATCTTGGCGGTATTCAGTGCATAACGCGTGTTCTTTGCGCGGTTTTATTTTGTAAGAATGTAGAAACCAATGTTTATATTGACATTTTATAAAAAGCATTAAGGTGGATTAAGGTTAATATTCATAATAATTATTGATGAATGATATCAATTCATAATTTTGATAATGTTTCCCTATAACTCATATGCTCTAAAAGTTCAATCAGTATTAAAGTTTTGGTAAGATAGGGAAGGTGAGGGGGGGGGGAGGTATATTAAATAATAGCCAGCACACAGGCTCCTCCCCGCATAAGAGCGTCTGTTGGACGCAGACGCATGACCGCATGGCCAGAGCAGGGTGCATGAGCGTCTTTCTGACGCAACGGGGAATTAACCCAGACGCATAGGGAGTGACATGCACTAAACACACTGTATCTAAATTCACCCTGAAGATAACCTAACTAGTCACACTGTAGTCTATTTAACTAGTCACACTGTATTAAACTAGTCACATACAACTCACCATAAAATTTACCAGTCACCATGCAACTCACCATAAAACTCACCACTCACCATGCAACACACCATACAATTCACAACTCACCATGCAACACACCATACAACTCACCACTCATGATACAGCTCACCATACAACTCACCACTCATGATACAGCTCACCATACAACTCACTACCACCTCTACTATCTTACAATAATCTCATTGATGAAAACTTATTTCTTTCCTAATAATAACTAATTTGTTCACAATAAATCAAGTACAGGTGATATTCGCAAATCATGTGATATTTCTAGTACTTAATAACATATTGTTTTCTTATGTGAAAACAACACCACTCACAACTAGTTAGTGCGCTAACTTTTAACTACCCAACTAGGTAGTGTATCTTGGTAGCTTATAAATAAAAATAAATAAATAACTCATGAGTGACCATCTCGTGTATCTAATTATCTAATTCAATTTGTAATAACTCAACAAGTGTATCTAGATACCTAACCTTAGGTACTCGGCTCATAGCCAAACTATAGTATCTAGGTACCTAATTAATAATTAACCAAGTAGTGTTTCTAGGTACCTAATAATAACACAATTGGTGTATGTAGGCGAATAACTTATAATTAAGTACCTGACTATAGTATCTATGTACCTGTCTAGTAGTCAACGAACTAATGTTGCAAAGTAATTTATACTATCCAAAAATAATGTTTCTATGTACCTAGCAGTCCTAGCTAGTAACTAACTACTCAACTACATTTCATACTGTGTACTTTTCTATAAACATCCATTGCCTAAAATAATTTGAACTTCTATATATTTACACTATTTAAAGCGCTATAAATGGACATTATTTGAAATTAAACAAATTATTCATTTAATTATTATCACGAGTATACTACCTAAGTCATAAGATATAAATTTTCTTCAATAGTCAATCAGTGTTTTAAATCTTGAATATGATAGACAGTGGTTTACTAATTAACACGAAAGTCCACCACAAGTGACCGTGCGAGAGCAAACCTACATACAAACATTCAAGCTTTGAATGACCAGAAACTAATACACTAAAATTACATTATATTTTAACACGAATGAGTTGTATTTATTGGTAAATAAAATATCAGTTTAGTAAGAAATAGAAGTATACAGTTAAATATATTAATTTTCTTTCTGTAATAATTTACCGCCAAATTATTTCCCCCAATATCACGTTCACACACCCTTTCACCCATCCACCCCCCCCCCCCCCCCCTCTATCAGTCTATCAGTCGCTCCCTATCGTAATGTTTAACAAATTAATGAGCCTAGAACTGCAAAGAGAACCTAAAACATGACAACTGATAGATCTCTAAATTATTGTTATAACCAAATTATATAATAATGCTGAACTATCATTTGTTTATTCATGCATTTTGACCACTTTCTGTCGTTGTAAAATATCACATTATTGAAATATTAAAATCGAATTTTCACATTGTATGGATAATATGAGTTATTGTGACTTTTTATTTTTTTTATTGTGACTAATATTTGACTGAAGATTTGTGATAGATGTATTGAGTATTTTTTATGCTGATGACCTTATTAGATAATATGATTGATTGAATTCACTAAGAATATTGATTAGTTATTTACACTTTAGGTAACTGATTAATTAGGATAAGTTCCGAGTTATCGAACGGTTTCACATTTTCGAGCACGTGAAAAATTCTTCTAATTATTATTTAAGTCTCATATTAACCTTTTTTACTTTTTCGTAAATCTGGAACCAGTCGATAACTCGGAACTTACCCTATAGATAGATATGATTTATTTTGTTGTTTCCCCTATACGGTTATACCTTAGTAACTTGGTACCTAGTAACTTACAGTCTTTTAGTTAAAATTTATAGGAAACGTTGCAATGTTTGAACGCCCATAGTACTCGGAAACTTGGAAAGTGATTTTTTTACAACATAACTAGGTAGTTTATACTATACTAGGAAATGCTCTCGGTTATATTACTATAAATAATGTAATTATTATGTTGAAGATTTCTTGTTAATAAAATAATAGAGAATTATCTTTGTAATTTATAAGTTACAAAATGTATTATTTTTTGTAGCTTATAAGTTAAAATAAATAACACTAGGCATCGAGTACACATCATGGGATATTTTAAAAATTATAATAACCCATTTGCTCTCTTCTCTCTTATTTTTAAGTTAATGAAATAGAAAAAAAATATGAGTGCTTTACTTCACTCACTCTATTTGGTGCCCAGGCTATTTTACTAACTAACTGACATATTATAAGGGGGGGAACTGCTCAAAAAAATTTCAGGCAATTTGATTGAAACCTTTTTGAGTTATGCAAGTACCAATCAAGATTACAAATAAATAAATGCCACCTAAAGTATAACCTCCTGCAATCTGCGATGGTGAAATGATAAGTTAAAATCAGAACCTAGTAATAAAATAATTCATTTTATGATACATTGTAAGATCAATAACTGTATGTAAGTAAAAAAGGAATAAATAATTCAGCAACGTTTTTATCTTACACATAAGAAGGTTTTCTGTACAGTTTCACGTAATCATTCAGGAAGGTACTTTGTGATTTGGGGGGCGGGGGTAGAGGGTGAGGAGAGGTGTAACTAGTAACTCAGGGGAGGGGGGAGGTTGAGGAGAGAAGGAGTGATTACACAGATAGAAATTATCTTCTAGTTAACTACATGCTAACATTTTTTTATAAGCTGATATTTTATTTACAACATTATACAAATAGATTTGTATTCACTTATAATATAATTTAGTGTTGTAATCATTGGTCATTCATGTGAAGTGAACAGTCACTTCCACTGGCTGCCTGACTTATGTCACTGGTTGTACAACTGTCAATCATCTGTCAATCATCTGAGACACTACTTACTTAGGTATCACCAATAGACCGAAGGGGAAATGATTAGATTATTTATTTGTTTATTTATAGTAACAAATATATAAACTATTCATAAATAAATTTAGAGCTAATTATGACTTATTATATTCCTTAATACTGATAATTATATTCATCAAATAAAAACAGTATGTGTGTTTCAACCTTGTTAGAAAACTAGTGCGGTAACTTTGTTAGGTTACTAGTGCGGTAACCTTGTTAGGTAACTAGTGTAACTAGTTAGGTCATGAGCCCCCCCCCCCCCCCCCGGTTATAAGCCCCCACTGTTTTTTAATCCTTATTTATCTATATTATTTATTCCTTATTGACACTTTTGTAGTTCATATTACTGATTAACATAAATATATGTATATACCGGGTGTAGGTCATAAGCCCCCCCGGTCAAGAGCCCCCCCCGGTCATAAGCCCCCCCCCCCCCCCCCCCCCCCCCGGTCATAAGCCCCCCCCCCCGGTCAAGAGCCCCCCCGGTCATGAGCCCCCCTAGGTCATAAGCCCCCCCGGTCAAGAGCCCCCCTGGTCATGAGCCCCCCCCGGTCACGAGCCCCCCTGTTTTTAAATCCTTATTTACCTATATTATTTAATCCTTATTGACACTTTTGTAGTTCATTACTGATTAGACATAAAATATATACGCCCCCCGAACCCCCCTGCCAGGTCATTAAACAATCATGAAGTGTGCAGTACAACAATCTAGCGGATACAACAAACTACATTAGCAACCCTCAGTTATTTCTATCTAAGTAGTTCTTCATTTGTTTAACTAGGTAAATAAGGATTACAAAAACATGGAGGGGGGGCTCGTGACCGGGGGGGCTTATGACCTAGGGGGGCTCATGACCGGGGGGGCTCGTGACCGGGGGGGCTCATGACCGGGGGGGCTCTTGACCGTACCCCGTATATACCCCCCCCCCCCTTGCCAGGGCACTAAACAATCATGAAATGTGCAGTACAACAAACTAGCGGATACAACAAACTACATTAGCAACTCTCAGTTATTTCTATCTAAGTAGTTCTTCATTTGTTTAACTAGGTAAATAAGAATTAAAAACCTGGGGCTCTTGACCGTACCATGGTTTACCTAGATACTCTAATGCATTTTCAAGCATTGTTCGTTTTCCCCATTCATGAGTTTCCCGTCAGTGTCAGCCCCGCTTCGTATACTTACATACATTTCGTAATCACGAGTAATTATTGAGTAAAGTGCGCGGAGTTTATATGTTATACTGTATAGTATATACATTATACTTCATTTATATTATAAAATTAAATTGCTTGGCTCCTAAAAATTTGTTAATATTTATTACAGAAATAAATACCATTTCCCAAGCAGTTAATTTTAGGTGAATCTAATATCAATAGTTTGTTCGTCAATAGAAAATCGAAGAAATACAAGTTACTACATGCCTAACTGACTATGAAGCTTATAGCAATGTACGCACACACAACAATGCATGCTCAACCCCCTTGACCTTAGCGCCAAAATTAAAATGATCTTCCATTAATATTCTATATACTGTCGTACATTATTAAATATCAGTCAACAAAGAAATATAAGCAAGCAGTTAAATAGAGGCTTCATATTTCTCAGTGTAATCATTCACTTATTCTATTTGTGAAACAGTAGTAAATACATAGAGGATACCTCTCCACTGTATCTACCCCCTCCCCCTGTTAGTCCCCCAACCCACAGTAACCGTTAGCTACCAACAACGAAGATAAACCAAAATTATTAACGCGGGAATTAAAAAGAAACACTTACAGTGACAACTGATATACCTACCATTATTAATCGAAAAAATTGATAACGACCAATAATTACTATTTGATACTTAAAATAATATAACATTATTGGACTAAATTATAATTATTATTATAAGTTTCAATAAAATATTAAAACCTAGTATTCGGAAAAAGTATACAATTATTTATCGTTAGATGTATAATAAAATGTAGTTTTAATTACTAATAGTGTCATTGCACACGACTTATTTTCAATGTACTAACATTATTATATATGTATACTTTTACTGTCACATTTTGTATTTACTATCATTTACCTACATCGATATTTTAAATATTGATAGTTATTTTCTTACCCACCTTTAATATTCAAATTATCTGCAATATTATTTCAAATATATTTTGGTTTGTTTTCAATTAAGTACACCGTTCATATTATCTAAACTTCAATTTAATATAAATAATTGTTTTTTAATATATATAAAAAGTATTATAATGTATTGTTTTATTATTAATTACTCATTGTTACAACAAATATATTACATTAACTTTACATTATAAATATTAATTATTACAGTACAGTAATAATAAAACTCTCAATATCCTGCACTGTAATAATATACCAATAATGTTAGAACTCACTGTACTTAATGTCTAGCAGCTCTAGCCAATCAGAAGGCTCGTTACAAATTGCAAAATTATTCTTAGCGTAGATCAGTTGCAGTCTGTGAGAGAGTAACATTGATACCTGAATAATGATCTACGCTTATATTACCGTAGATTACTATGTTTGAATGCGAAGTGAGAGTAATGGAAAGTGATCTACAGGTGTAGAGCACTTTACAGTCGAATCATTTGGAACTTTTGTAAAGTGATCTGGAGCTGTAGATCACTTTACACTGTTACTAGTTAGCGATGGAGAATTTTGCGTAGATCACTAATCAAAGTTACTCTTCAAATATGTGGACTATATTTTAATAAACTTTGCAAAATTTCGGAAGATTATGTTATTTATGATCGACAATATTGATTTATTAACAAATTTACTTTTTTAAACTCATTACAGATAATTACTTTGAAATGATTCATGTACTGAATCGAAACGTCAGTTTTTATAAATTATGAATTTTTTAACTTTGTTTTTAGCCTTCTCCTTCATTTTAAATTGAGCAGAATTCCTGTAAATTTCATTTGAAATGATTTATTCACATATAATATTGTTGTATAATATTGTTATTCGCATAACTCATAAATAATTATTTAACCAACTTGATTGAAATTAAAGGTGGTACTATTGGTAATTATCCAGGAACCATTTGATTGAATTTTGGGAGCAATAGGGGGGAAGGTCAAGGTTATTTATAACATCGATAGTACGATTTTGTGAAATTTTATCGGACTAATTGTTTGTGTTTCATTCGGCTGCTGGAATAGATAGGTTATCACAATCTCAAATATTTACATCTTTATCGTTTTTGTGATCACATTTAGACACTTAAATTGTGTATGAAAACTACTTTGATGAAAGACACCAGTCTACAAATCTTATAAACATTCTTCTACTACAAATTCACTTAAACATTTAAGGGACCGTCCCCTGGTTTTGCTAGCTACCAAAAATTATCGTCTGATTGAGCTGAGATTTTGACATAAGGTGTTGAATGCTCCAAATATTTGAAGTTGTTCATTTAAATTTTTCATTTTGGAGCACCCCTCTCCCGTGGGGGCCGAAAAACCTGCCCCCACCCCACGAAAAAACTGTGGACTCAATGGGGGTTGGTCCTACAGAAAAATTTATGGATGCTAATATGTTTAGCTCGAAATTACCTAGATCGTCTGATAAGATTTTTTTAAATTTCAATCTCTAACTTATTTTTTCATTTAGAATTTTTTTGTTAAGTGTTTCGTTAAAAAAAAAAACATTTATAGATCGAAATTCAACATAACACTCATTGGACGATCTAGGTGATTCCGAGCTAAGCATATTAGCTTCTACAAAAAAATTTGAAGGACTAACCCCCACTGAATCCATAGTACGATTTGAGTAAAAAAGAAACAGAGATAATGGAGTAAACAAAAAAATAGTTAAAAATTATAAAACACTATGAAATCAAAAACATAGCAAAAAAAGAGATCTTTTCGTGTCTGTCAGAGAACTCCAAGGTCCCCAAAGCCAACGACGAAGCCATCTACCAAAAATGGGAGGGTTAGCCCATTTTAGCAGTGGAGGGGGCATTGTGGCATACCCTAATTTCACCCCCTCAGTTTTTCAATCCCCCATCCCACACTGACTTATAGTTGTCACAGCATATTGAAACTCTTTGTACATTTTCTTCGGAAATTTGACTAGGGAACTAAAGTAAAAAAAAAAATCGGTGAAAATTGCAAAAAAACAGGGGACCATCCCCTCGGTACACGGAAAACTGCCAGGCGGAAAACTGCCTGGCGGGAAACAGCTGAAGCGGAAAACTGCCAGGCGGAAATCTGCCAGTCACTTATTTGAAATTTAATCAGTTTAGTCAATAATATTTAATTTATAAAAAAGCCGTTCACCTTTCGTTAAGGAGTTAAAGGGATATTCATTTTCAAAAAATAAAAATAATAGTTAAATGTACACAAATTGATCATAAAAATAGATAAAATACGTAATTAAATAAATATTACGGAAATTAATCAATTATAATATAGAAATTGAAAATATAACTTTTCTTAAAAAATACTATGAGAAGAAACAAAGGAATAATTCTATTAGGGACAGAGTACAATTTCTTTGTTTACAAAACGCGTCTTTACATTACCAGTTCATAACGGGTTTAGGGTCTAATTATTTCGTTTTGTGTTTATAATTTGAGAATTTAAAAAGTCTTCAACCCTGCAAACCATTCCCTAATGCATACACATATTTACCATGTGGTTTAATGGTTTTAATGTGGCAATGGAATATGAATATGAGTTACCTACAATGAACCAATCTAACCATCATAAAAGCACATAATTAACATGTGGTTATGCCATTTTTAAATCATATCATAAAAAAACATCAAATAGAGATTGTATACACCACATCATATCCACATGTAAATTACCATACTTATAACAGGCCAAGTGTTAATTACTACATTCATAGCAACATGTTAAATACCATACTTATAACATATGGTAACCACATATAATTTACCATATTACCACGTAAAACAACATGTAATAAATATGGTATCCATTCCCAAAAAAAAATATTCATGGTAAGCACATGATTCAAATGTGTAAGTGCCACATGGTATACACATGGAATTGTTTGTAGGGAAGCTTAATATTCACTTGTACTCACTATAAAAAACTGTGATCGATGTTCGTGAAATATTTAGAATTTGCAACCCAACATCAATGATTAATAAACTGCTATTACTTACCTAATTCTCTGTCAATTTCACTCGATCGAATTGATTGAATATTAATTAATAATACTTTTTATATATAAATGAAAATTGTTAAAATGAATGTGTTGTGTTAATGACATGGAGAATAAAAATGCAAATGTAATAACTATCTAACATACATATAAGTTGATTTAACATTCACTTAATTTATTGTATAATTTAAAATTAATTATTGTGAGAATATCCAATTATATAGTATTCACAAATCAGTACACAGGGTTTAACGTTTGCTTCGGAACCAAAGTCTATATTGCTGACCTAAATAGGAAATTAAAAACAAGAGACTATATACGTAACTGAACATGTTTTTAAAATTTATGCAACTTTGAAAATAAATTGAAAATAGTAAATATTTGGTTTACTGAGTGTTTAATAAAGTAAATTAGTTGAAATATCATTTTTCTTTGAATATCATTTAAGTATTCCAATATCTATGTAGTTATTACTGTAAAAAAGAATATTCCCTTAACCTCTTAGAGAAAGACTAACGCCGTTTTTTATAAATTATAATGTGTTTATAACTAAAGAATATTTCAGAAAGTCAAAAAATATACATTTATTGCCAATAAGTGACTGGCTGTTTTCCGTCTGGCAGTTTTCCGCTTCGGCAGTTTTCCGCCTGGCAGTTTTCCGGACACCATCCCCTCAACCCTTTATGGACGGATGTAGACTATAGTCTACACTAACCTCAGAGTTATTTTAAAGATATTTATAAGTATATTGAGAATATTTTTGTTGATCGGTTACATAAAGCTAGTTGTTAGCTATTACGCAGCACTATAGATTCTTAGTTCTTGTAGCGACTTATGAAATATGTGAAAAATGCTCTCCATCTGTGGTGAGCGCGATATCATTATTTTCTTATTTGTTTCTCAAATTTTCATAATTTCTAACTTTTTAAATCGGATTGAATCTTACGCATTATGTACTCATAAAGTATCAGAAAGAGGTTATGTAAAAAAATATAAGTTTAATGCATGAATTATATGAAATGGGAGGGTTCAAAAAACGTGTAAACTAAGTTTTACATCTGGCAGAAAGTCACCTGATTCTGACCAAGCAGAGTAGAAGTGATTATTGACTATGGACTAGTATTTGTTTGTATAATTGATAAATAATAAATGCATACGATCATTATGCTATTTGAATGATGTTATTTACCATACTGTTGGACAGATTTATATAAATAAATATATATAACAACACGTTTTATTATATAGTATTATTATTATATGTAGATAGTTGTAAGATTGTGTTACATTTGCCATACATGATAATGTTTCATATTGAAGTTTAACCCTGTCATTTGAGCAACTGGGACCAAGTAGACATAATACTGCAGAACACTAGCATTTAACTGAATACGAAATAATAGGCAGATAGTACACTATCAGACTCGCAATTTTCTAAAAATATAAGAAGCTGTAAAGATTGTACTGTGTTCAATTTCGACTGGTGATTCATCTAATGGTGGTGATGATGAATATTTATATGATAATCAAATTCCAAACTATTATTCAAAATCACTTACCCTCCAATCCCTTCATTTACGCATAGGATTGGGACGAAGGACTCTGATCTGTGTGAGTAACTATTGCTCTGCAGATTCGTGGACAATCTCCCATATCTTCACACAATGTCCAGCACTACACAAACACAGGACCTCAAACAATATTTCACTGAAGCACCTATGGAGCCTCCCTCAAGAGGAAATTGCTCTCCTGTGGGATATTAGGTTCATCGAAGGCCCACAGCAACCCTTCACGAGTATCAGGTGGATATATCCGGAATGCTCTCAATCGGCCCCCTCCCCCTCCAATGTGGGGATGACAACAAACACAACAACACCAAAAATAAAGAGTGGCTTGACGATACTCTGATTAAGGTCATAGTACATCAAAACAACTGAAACAAAACAACCAAAAATTCTTTCACCCATTTTATTCTGTTCATTTCTACAGTATTGCTGGTTTGCTACTGCTTTCCAAAACTAAATAAAGTGCAAGCTGTATGTACAAATTTTCACTTAAATATACTACAAAAATGCAACGTAAGTTTATATCTAACTTAGAAAAAATTATACTATGAACAGTGCAAAAATGACTATTAGTTTACAGATATACAAAGTGTTCAAAATTATTAGATAAAATATGTTAACTTCTACCGGATGTAGACTATAGGCAACACTTTCTAAAAAAATTAAATCTAAGAAAAAATTTAAGCTATTGCAGTTTTTGAACTATATGAACCCTTAATAACTTATTTTTAACATAAAAATAATTTTATTTTGCATTGGATCATAATTCAGCATGAAAGGGTATTAACATCTTTCGCCAATAAAAGTCAATAATTCTCAAGTCATTTAGTATCTTTTCACTGCGTGTGCAATATGGTTTATATATAGAAAACACGTTATGTAACCTCAACATTCATATGAAAATATCAAGTTCATCTCATTTCATTCATTAAATAATTCCTGAGTGCAAGTAAACCACTGTAAGTGCGTCCAATCGCAAATCAAATATTGACATCCATATATTTGAATAGAGCCGTCAATTTATATTCTTAGTAGATATTTTACGGGTCTAAGTTTTTCGTTTACCTCTCTGAACTCACATATTTGGTTTAAGAAACAAATACCCTCAGATATAGTAACTACAAAAGAAATGTTTTTCCAATCAATGTATATCAAAGATTTATTATAGAGAGTGCTTCGAGAGAGTCTTAATTAGAGTGACTAACTATATAGTCTCTGGTTGACAAGAATCGATTGGCAGACATAAGAGAAGAAAATGTATGAAAAGTTTTGCAGATTTTGTCTTCCTAACTGTAGACTAGTTATATATTCCAAATTTAAATTATCAAACTCAATCAATATCATTTTCTGACTCAGACGTAGATTGTGTATATTTTGATATCTGAAAATTGATAGATATTGTCACTATGCTAATTGCCATCCATTCTAATTTTTTTATTTTAAGTAGTCTCGAACTCTTAAAACTTATAATTTAATGACACATACCAAAAGACTTCTCCAAACATTTCCAAAATATTTGCCTAATTTGTTGGTTTTATCATCCATCTGACGAATGGCAGAGAAAGTGGGAGAGGAGGAAAGAGGTAGTGTATGTGGTGGAGGGGAGAGGTGGTGTATTGTGGTGGAGGGGAGAGGTGGTGTATTGTGTGAAGGGGAGAGGTGGTGTATGGGGTGAAGGTGAGAGGTGGTGTATGGGATGAAGTGGAGAGGTGGTATATGGGGTGGAAGGGAGAGGTGGTATATGGAGTAAAGGGGAGAGGTGGTGTATGGGGTGAAGGTGAGAGGTGGTGTATGGGGTGGAGGGGAGAGGTGGTGTATGGGGTGAAGGAGAGAGGTGGTGTATAAGCTGAGGGAGAAAGATGTGCTATGGGGTAAAGGGAAGACACTGTAAATGATGAGATTAAGGACACAGTAGATTATGAGGCCTGTACAGTGTAGATACTATAAAAGGTGAGGCGTGTAGATACAGTAGATGATGAAGTCTGTAGAAACTCTAAATGATGGGAACTGTAGACACTGTAGATGATGTGGCTTGTAGACACTGTAGATTGTATTGTCGCTCATAAAGATTTGTCAATTTTAGTACATTAGAGAAAATAATTTCGACAGCGAAGTTCAATCTTCCCAATGCACTTCCATATTCTCTGTTTTTCTTAGGCCGTAAATAGCAATTTATTATTCAGCACACACACACACTATTGAGGAAATTGCAAAGTTAAAAGTTTTACAATTGCTTGTGAAGGGTTATAGAATGTATTTCATCTTTAGGATGCTTGTTTCGCTTTGTTAGAAGTTGAGTACTTTTTTTTAGATAAGAATGTTTGCTGTTATTTTTATTAATTGTTTTTTCTTATATATGATGAATTGATATAACAAAGAACAAAATCATTTATTTTATCAAGATATCAAGGAAGAATCACTGATTTTAAGGGATTTTTTTTTCAACAAAGCTCTACAATAATTGTTATCAAATCACAGTTTCAAAATATTGAAATTATATCGCTATGTGACTAAGACTACGTTATTTAGAAATTTAATTATCCTTGGACATTACAGTTTAATAAACAATTTTTTTTATAATAATGAAATGTCTGTTCATTTATGCCAATGAAGTATTGGTACGATTATTTGTAATTTTACCATTTATCTCTCTACTGTTCATATTTAGTCACTTTATTTAAGCATGAAATTTAGTTTACTGAACGAAAAAGGGTTTAATATTTTGTCAGTGTTTGAAAACAATCATTGTACATTCTTTATATGCTATAGGCACACCTGACAAGAGTTGTGCATAATTGTATCGGTAGTTGTAAAAATCTTTGAATGCTTATATTTTTGTACTCGGACCTCCGTAACACGTGCCTGCGAACAAGGACACAAATCAATTTCTAGCAATGAAACAATAACTACAATGAAACAATAACAATAATTAACATAACTGTGATGTAATGATTTGATATAGCTAGTACGTCATTAGTATGTCACTATAAATGTAAGCTTTGTAGAATGAACGAGTTAGTTCGCAGGTAGCCACCGCTCAGAAAACATCTCCTGAGCACAGTTCGCAGGTAGCCACCGCTCAGAAAACATCTCCTGAGAACAGTTCGCAGGTAGTCATCGTGCAGTGAACATCCTCTAATCACAGTCGCAAGTAGCGTCAGTGTAGTCAACATCTTCTGATCAGTCTTGCAGTTAACTCCTTGAGTACAGACACCAACTAAAGTTTCGTTAAGTAACAACGATAGCACTTGTGATAAAACGAGACGATTTTTAACACGTTGAAGGTGTGAATACTATTTTAGTGAAAAATTTAAATATAAAAGTTAAATAAGAACAGTGACTAAGTAAACAACAGAGTTGTTGTTGCCAGTGACAAATCACCAGGTCACCAGTAACTGCATGGTAGTCATATACCCAGTTAGAAATTCTACACAGACGAACAAGAAGAGGAGCTGAGGAGGAATAAAAAAGATAAGTCATCCATTACTTTTTGATATTATTAGATTATTAATTTTCCCAGTGCAGACGATTATCTTATTAGTAGAATATAATCAGTATACAAATTTTTTTTCCAAACGATTGATAAAATAAGTCATAGGTAAAGTATGGCGATTTTTTTTTATGAAAAAATAATATATGATAATCACTAATCTTTTATTATTCAAAAAGAAGGGGGAGAAAGAGAGAGAGAGAGTTCTTGAAGTTTAAATGCGTTGTTAGGAGCCAAATTTATAGCAATTAAGTATGAGTTAAATAAGAATATGGCAACTGTCAGTTTGACTCAATTTGGAATGAAACCAGTAAGTAGGTATAAAGAAGACGGGAGAAATAAAAAAAGTAAAATGTTTGAATGAGTGATTAGAGACGGTGGTTATTTGTGATACTCCGTGCATGTCACGTTAAAATTAGGGGTAAATGAAGTTTGTGGTAAGCTGAAACCATGGAGAAAGTTAATTTTTCTCAGTTAAGTTTTCGGTAAGCTGAAAACCGTATAATAGTTAGTGGTAAGCTGAAACCATGGAGAAAGTTAATTTTTCTCAGGTAAGTTTTCGGTAGAACTGAAACCGTAATGTGTAGTTCGTGGAGAAGCTGAAACCACAGATTCAGAGAAAATTTGATTTTCTCAAATGAGTTATAGCGGTGTGTGAAACCGCAAAGTGAATTAATGAGGTTCGATTAAGGGTCGAACAAGTTAATTAAAGAATGTTATGAGTAACCAGTGTGATATGGGTTAAGGGTTAATAACAATAACGCAAAAGTGCGATTAAAGAAACTACTATGACGCTGAGAAGTGCAGTAGAGATGTATGCATGTGATTAGTAAAGTCAGTGTATCTACTGTACCAGTGGATAGCATAGTATAGATTGCTATTTTAAAAGATTAAATGTTGCTAGTGACGAAATAAAATGCCATTATGTATTAATTTATCTTGCGAAAAAGCAGTTGTCATCTAGGAATTTTCAGACAGCAGACATTGTTGATAGTTCAAAATGTCTGAGTCAGTTAATAAATAGACATCCGGTGATCCAAGTGAGTATCACGGTGTAAGAACATGAATGTGAGAGGTAAGAATGGGTCAGCATAAAAAATAAAAGCAGACACGGATACACGAAAGGAAATGTGTGTGGAATAAAATAATATCACAATGCAAAGAGTGATAGATGTTTTATTCAGTTTATAGGATAAATGAGCATAGCAACGATCAGCAATATTAATGAGACATTAATAGCAAAAATGATGAGATTAAAAATTAACTTACGTCTATATTTAAAATATCTATGATATTAATAATCTGAATTCGCAAAGAAAATGAAATTAATACTGAAGAGTGAATTTGAAAATAAGTAATCACTAAGGGTGATTAATGAATAATAATACAAAATGATTATGCCAGGGGTCACAAATGCTAATATTTTCTCTGTTTACAGAATTCAAAAAACGAAGAAAGAAGAACGGACAGCAGAGGAACCATTACAGTGTTCCCACATCAAAAAGATGGAGAACGCAGATCCAACAGTAGCTGATCAGGTCATGCACGTAACGCTAGGAAGGATACCTACCTCATCGAAGGAGTCAAGAAACAAATAGAACCACATATCCACAAATCCACATGAAACCACATACCACATATTAGTTATCAAGAACTTTAATAGCTTTTTAAACAAAATGTACTGACGCAGCATTTAATTATTATTTTAATTGATGACTCAGCTTGTTTACTTAATAGAAGTATGCAGTCTATTAGGTGAGCATATGAATTGAATACAGATGAATTGATATTCATACTGTGAATATTTTTGAATATTTAGAAGTGAATATTTGAAAATAAATATTTTTAAATTAATATACATAAATGAAATGGTTATTTATAACTAATTTGCAGTAAAATATTAAACGAACTTTAAATTTTTCTGAAAGAATTTAATTGGAAATTTTATTCAATAAATTAATTAAAAGATAGAAATTCTATTTTTAACAGAAGGATGTTAATTTTAATTGCACGATTGTTGAATCAATGTTAATTTTAAGAATATTTTAGAGAGGTCAGTAAACCCATTATGATAATTATATTGAAAAAAAAATATTTTATAAAGTATCTATGAAATTATAATTGCTTTTTATATAAAACGACATAGAATTTGAATGAAAATAAGAAAATTTATATAATCTCTATGATGTAATATGTTTATTAGAATTTTTTAAAACAAATTTATAATCATGTCAGAAAACTTCAAAATTGTTAATTTATGAATAATTAAGGAACATTGTTAAATTTAAGTGTGACACTTAATATTTTTTTTGGAAAGAAAAATAATTTTATTAAAGCAAACGTAAAAAAAAAAATAATTGAATCTTTGTTTGAAACAAATTAAATTTTATAAGTTAAATTGAAATAATTTATTTGATGGTTTAAAGCAAAAATGTCACAATATGTTAAGTTCAGTTTTGATGTGTATTCATACTAATTTTGATGTTATATGTAAGTTTGGAATATTTTATATACATAGTATATTTTCTTTTTTTGGATTTCTGAAGACATTTAATATCGACATTCAGAAAAAAAAAGAGGGGAAGAAACGAATTATTATTAAATAAATGTTTTAAATCTTGCAGTTATAGGTTAAATGTCTATGATTGTTCAATTTGAATTTTAGAATTTTTCAATTTGAGTTTTAATGTTTTGAATTTTAGGATTGATTAAAATGGGATTTATGTTTTTAAATTTTAGAATTGTTTAATTGAAAATGAAGTTTTGAAATAAATATTTTAAAAATCATTTTCAAATTAAATGGAAGGGGGAGATATGTGATGTATTGATTTGATATAGTTAGTACGTCATTAGTATGTCACTATAAATGTAAGCTTTGTAGAATGAACGAGTTAGTTCGTAGGTAGACAGCGAGTTACCAATTGGCTCGCATGAGAATAACATCTAATCTCAAGTCTTAGTTAGTGAGACCATTACTTGTGAGTGTTTTAGTGAAGTGAACAGTGCATTTATATTTGCTTGACAATAGAATATAATCTCTTTAAAGTCTTATTCAAACTCGTTATTATCCTAAATACAGTTAAGCATGGATCAGAGGCCTGAGGTCGGAACCATATTGGCAAGGTGGTTCTAGGGCATGGGACCATGAGTATTTAGTAGAAAGAGATATATTGCGAAAAAGGAATCTGAAAGATAAGATACAGAATAAGATTCTAATCACACGTAACCCATATCGTGGACTGTTATAAGGTTTCACAGTTGATGAGATGACCCACAGGGGGAACCATCACATAACTAAATTTACAAACGATTAAATTAAATTAACAGAATACTAAACTACTACAAACGTATCATGCCTTCAAAACACTAAATAGAAGAAACAATATTTGGATTGAAATTACCTATAGAAATAAACCTAAAATAACTTCATGAATAAAATTACAAAATGGTTGGTAGGTGGAATGATTTAATAAGGCTATGGAGTCAAATTGACGATATGTTATTTGAAATTGGTCGATAATTGACATCTAAACCATAACTAGAAATATACACCAACCATCTATGTACTATAAATTCAACAAATAATTTAGGAAGTAATGAAATAGTGGAAGGAATTTGAAACGCCATAAATAAGTAGTTTCTAACGGAATTTGGTATAAGGACACTATTGACAAGGTTCTAGATTTGAAGCTACGTGAATAAGAACTAATTTACAGGTACGCAGAAGACATAAATTGGATATCATCCACCCAATATCACACAAATTGGATATAAGAACTAAGGAAACCAATGCCAAGTGATTATGGACACTTTTAAATGAATTAATGAATAAAACTGATAAATGAAATTATACCTAGGCTAGTTTAAATCTGCACAAAAAATACGACAATCAATAACATTGAAAACTTACCAAATGTAGTTTGGCGCAGTTCAAAGTTGATAGTTTGCGGGCTTACGATTAGAACCTTCATCTGCCTTCACTCAACATATAATGAATATTAGGAGCAGCTGATTTATGCCGGTTAGAAAAAAGTAATCTTAACATGGTATTTGAATGAATATCATATGCAAAATATATGTTAGGAATGAAGGAAAGATGAATGCAGGATAATAATTGAATATATAAAAAATAAATGAGGACAATCAAAATGAAAATAAATAGATTGTAACGAAAAAAAAATGGTATTTCGCCACAGTAGTTTTGAATGGCGAATGTTTCACCGTGTAATCTCCGTAGACTGTTACTCTCAGACATTCATAGATGCTTCTTTATTTCAATCTCTCAATTACGGGTCACAAAATTAAGCAGAATGTTTGTAACAGTTGTAACTTTTGTGCCAATTAGGTAAAGTTTTAGTTAATTCCAACAGTTCTCCAAACACCTTTCTGAGTTTCTTTACCAGCTCCAAAATAATTAATTTAACCTATTCATTAGGAAGAATTGTTAGAGAAAAACTGAGGCTGTAAATTTGAGGTGAAATGATGGCAAACTGAGCGTTAATTGAAGTCCCCTTCACTCCATTCTTTTATTTCTCTTTTCATTAGAACTAAAGCCAGCCATACACTATCATGTCCACCTGACATGTATGCATGAATAGGTACGACTGGCAGGTCCACCTGTTACCTAGGGAGCACACTCACTCTTCATGCGTACCTATCAAGTTTGTCAGATCGCCATGGATTTTCGCGAATTTTTCATTTATATATGTATATATATAAATATTCAATCGATACTTTGTATTGGTATGTATTTATTTGATTTATTTTTTATATATATTTTTAATATATTTTTTATGTATACCTATTTCTATACTTATATATTTTTAATACATTTATTTTATATATTATTTTTTCTCTTACTATTGAAACCTCGTTATTTTTGACGGGGAAATACACTAGTAACTGAGACCTGTTCAGATACACCTTTTGAAACCGCCACTCATACATCAGTTTTACTCACCTGTCAGGTTGAACTAATCGAATTCTCATCAGTTGGCAGGTCGACTGGAAGTATAATTTTTCTCGCCACTAACTAGCAGGTGCACAAGAGAGGTGCGACTATTCATGCGTACCTGACAGGTGGACATGCTATTGTATGGCCGGCTTAAAGGGATAGTAAATTCAAAATCAAAGAATCGCCAAATTGGTTTTAAATCGATTCAGAATATTCAATTATGTAATATTTGAATGCTCGTTTATTTTTAAAAAGTTCATATAAAAAGTATATAATAAAATTAGCGGAAGCATTACCAATCGTTAGTATGTACGTGAGTATGTGTGTTTTTTTCATTTTAATTTAAGTATGCAGTAATCACGTTTTGTTTGCGTCAAAATGGTGAAAATATTATGTGAATTCGTAGACAAGAAGGCATAGTTTTGAAAATAAAGCCATCTCTTCACTTGAGCTAAAATCTAGGTGGAAACTTTATTCAGTTCGTATGTATACAAGATGGCGCCCCTGATTGTGGTGCCATCTACCGTTAGCATTTGTTAGGAAATTAATTATATATAAATTGATATATCTCCATTATAAGATTTTATTGAACATTGCAATGTCACACGATATACTTTATTCTCACTAAGCAATCGTTTGACATTAAAATTGTTAAAGCAAAAAATGACTGTACTGCCCCTTAGAGGTTACTGATTAAAAAACTGCTAACCAATTCAAATTTTGTTCTATAGTTTTATAATAATATGTAATTTACGATATTTTACGTTCTTTCTACTATCACTATGAATTTCAAGTAGAAGAAAAGCCCACATGTCCTATAGGCTAACTAGATCCGACAAATTCGAAACAATAACAAAGCTGATTCCAAGATAATTGATCCATATAAAGAATCCTAGTACCTAATTAAGTATTCCTCACTAATAGTTTTCATATATCGTAACATTTTTCAGATCTAGAGAACTGGTAATTTAAAACACTGCATTTGAATAGGTAGGTACAATGTATATACTAACGAACATACCTACTCAGGTATGAGGGCTTTTTCTTCTAATGAATCTCAGAATGAAAGAAAGCGAAATATGAATATTTCTTATATAATTCATTGTGAACAGAATACTTGATCGATTTAAATTCTGCTTAATGCGATATGTTATATAACCTTAGCTCTACATATTTAACATAATTATAGAATTCTTCTTAATTTAAAGTTGATAGGACCTTTTAATATGCGCTCTAGTGATGATAAATTAACGTTATCTATCATCATTTTAGTAGTAATGATCTTCATATATGTGAACACATTAATTAGTCAGCTAATTTATAATGAAGCTTTCATTTAAGGTTGATTGGTCACATTCGAATATGTTCCATGATTAAATCACAATGCAGAATCGAATACTCTAGAGTTTTCAATCAAAAAATTTCATTCCAATATCGGGTTTCAACGAATAGATAAACCAAGCATACCTTAATTTAGTAAAGCTGAGGCTTGTACTTCTCCAAGTTAACGTGTAATATTTACTGTGAGGCATTAATATGATGGATAAGTAAGGAAAGTGGCTCCATGAACAAAGTCACC
>CANNZV010004709.1:0-36855 GCA_947561585.1 Caprella mutica
GTAATGTTTTACGGTACCATCCTCTCAATTAGTAATGTTTTACGGTACCATCCTCTCAATTAGTAATGTTTACGGTACCATCTCAATTAGTATGTACGGTACCATCCTCTCAATTAGTAATGTTTACGGTACCATCCTCTCAATTAGTAATGTTTACGGTACCATCCTCTAAATTAGTAATGTTTACGGTACCATCCTCTCAATTAGTAATGTTTACGGTACCATCCTCTCAATTAGTAATGTTTACGGTACCATCCTCTCAATTAGTAATGTTTTACGGTACCATCCTCTCAATTAGTAATGTTTACGGTACCATCCTCTCAATTAGTAATGTTTTACGGTACCATCCTCTCAATTAGTAATGTTTACGGTACCATCCTCTCAATTAGTAATGTTTATGGTACCATCCTCTCAATTAGTAATGTTTACGGTACCATCCTCTCAATTAGTAATGTTTACGGGACCATCCTCTCAATTAGTAATGTTTTACGGTACCATCCTCTCAATTAGTAATGTTTACGGTACCATCCTCTCAATTAGTAATGTTTACGGTACCATCCTCTAAATTAGTAATGTTTACGGTACCATCCTCTCAATTAGTAATGTTTTACGGTACCATCCTCTCAATTAGTAATGTTTACGGTACCATCCTCTCAATTAGTAATGTTTACGGTACCATCCTCTCAATTAGTAATGTTTACGGTACCATCCTCTCAATTAGTAATGTTTTACGGTACCATCCTCTCAATTAGTAATGTTTACGGTACCATCCTCTCAATTAGTAATGTTTACGGTACCATCCTCTCAATTAGTAATGTTTACGGTACCATCCTCTCAATTAGTAATGTTTACGGTACCATCCTCTCAATTAGTAATGTTTACGGAACCATCCTCTCAATTATAGTATGTTTTTACGGTACCATCCTCTCAATTAGTAATGTTTTTACGGTACCATCCTCTCAATTAGTAATGTTTACGGTACCATCCTCTCAATTAGTAATGTTTACGGTACCATCCTCTCAATTAGTAATGTTTACGGTACCATCCTCTCAATTAGTAATGTTTTACGGTACCATCCTCTCAATTAGTAATGTTTTACGGTACCATCCTCTCAATTAGTAATGTTTTACGGTACCATCCTCTCAATTAGTAATGTTTACGGTACCATCCTCTCAATTAGTAATGTTTACGGTACCATCCTCTCAATTAGTAATGTTTTACGGTACCATCCTCTCAATTAGTAATGTTTACGGTACCATCCTCTCAATTAGTAATGTTTTACGGTACCATCCTCTCAATTAGTAGTGTTTACGGTACCATCCTCTCAATTAGTAATGTTTACGGTACCATCCTCTCAATTAGTAATGTTTACGGTACCATCCTCTCAATTAGTAATGTTTACGGTACCATCCTCTCAATTAGTAATGTTTACGGTACCATCCTCTCAATTAGTAATGTTTTACGGTACCATCCTCTCAATTAGTAATGTTTTACGGTACCATCCTCTCAATTAGTAATGTTTACGGTACCATCCTCTCAATTAGTAATGTTTACGGTACCATCCTCTCAATTAGTAATGTTTACGGTACCATCCTCTCAATTAGTAATGTTTTACGGTACCATCCTCTCAATTAGTAATGTTTTACGGTACCATCCTCTCAATTAGTAATGTTTTACGGTACCATCCTCTCAATTAGTAATGTTTACGGTACCATCCTCTCAATTAGTAATGTTTACGGTACCATCCTCTCAATAAGTAATGTTTTACGGTACCATCCTCTCAATTAGTAATGTTTACGGTACCATCCTCTAAATTAGTAATGTTTACGGTACCATCCTCTCAATTAGTAATGTTTTACGGTACCATCCTCTCAATTAGTAATGTTTACGGTACCATCCTCTCAATTAGTAATGTTTTACGGTACCATCCTCTCAATTAGTAATGTTTACGGTACCATCCTCTCAATTAGTAATGTTTTACGGTACCATCCTCTCAATTAGTAATGTTTACGGTACCATCCTCTCAATTAGTAATGTTTACGGTACCATCCTCTCAATTAGTAATGTTTACGGTACCATCCTCTCAATTAGTAATGTTTTACGGTACCATCCTCTCAATTAGTAATGTTTTACGGTACCATCCTCTCAATTAGTAATGTTTACGGTACCATCCTCTCAATTAATAATGTTTTACGGTACCATCCTCTCAATTAGTAATGTTTACGGTACCATCCTCTCAATTAGTAATGTTTCACGGTACCATCCTCTCAATTAGTAATGTTTACGGTACCATCCTCTCAATTAGTAATGTTTTACGGTACCATCCTCTCAATTAGTAATGTTTACGGTACCATCCTCTCAATTAGTAATGTTTATGGTACAATCCTCTCAATTAGTAATGTTTTACGGTACCATCCTCTCAATTAGTAATGTTTACGGTACCATCCTCTCAATTAGTAATGTTTACGGTACCATCCTCTCAATTAGTAATGTTTTACGGTACCATCCTCTCAATTAGTAATGTTTTACGGTACCATCCTCTCAATTAGTAATGTTTTACGGTACCATCCTCTCAATTAGTAATGTTTACGGTTCCATCCTCTCAATTAGTAATGTTTACGGTACCATCCTCTCAATTAGTAATGTTTTACGGTACCATCCTCTCAATTAGTTATGTTTACGGTACCATCCTCTCAATTAGTAATGTTTACGGTACCATCCTCTCAATTAGTAATGTTTACGGTACCATCCTCTCAATTAGTAATGTTTTACGGTACCATCCTCTCAATTAGTAATGTTTTACGGTACCATCCTCTCAATTAGTAATGTTTTACGGTACCATCCTCTCAATTAGTAAAGTTTTACGGTACCATCCTCTCAATTAGTAATGTTTACGTTACCATCCTCTCAATTAGTAATGTTTACGGTACCATCCTCTCAATTAGTAATGTTTACGGTACCATCCTCTCAATTAGTAATGTTTTACGGTACCATCCTCTCAATTAGTAATGTTTACGGTACCATCCTCTCAATTAGTAATGTTTTACGGTACCATCCTCTCAATCAGTAATGTTTACGGTACCATCCTCTCAATTAGTAATGTTTACGGTACCATCCTCTCAATTAGTAATGTTTACGGTACCATCCTCTCAATTAGTAATGTTTTACGGTACCATCCTCTCAATTAGTAATGTTTACGGTACCATCCTCTCAATTAGTAATGTTTACGGTACCATCCTCTCAATTAGTAATGTTTACGGTACCATCCTCTCAATTAGTAATGTTTACGGTACCATCCTCTCAATTAGTAATGTTTACGGTACCATCCTCTCAATTAGTAATGTTTACGGTACCATCCTCTCAATTAGTAATGTTTACGGTACCATCCTCTCAATTAGTAATGTTTACGGTACCATCCTCTAAATTAGTAATGTTTACGGTACCATCCTCTAAATTAGTAATGTTTACGGTACCATCCTCTCAATTAGTAATGTTTTACGGTACCATCCTCTAAATTAGTAATGTTTACGGTACCATCCTCTAAATTAGTAATGTTTACGGTACCATCCTCTCAATTAGTAATGTTTTACGGTACCATCCTCTCAATTAGTAATGTTTACGGTACCATCCTCTCAATTAGTAATGTTTACGGTACCATCCTCTCAATTAGTAATGTTTACGGTACCATCCTCTCAATTAGTAATGTTTTACGTACCATCCTCTCAATTAGTAATGTTTACGGTACCATCCTCTCAATTAGTAATGTTTACGGTACCATCCTCTCAATTAGTAATGTTTACGGTACCATCCTCTCAATTAGTAATGTTTACGGTACCATCCTCTCAATAGTAATGTTTACGGTACCATCCTCTCAATTAGTAATGTTTACGGTACCATCCTCTCAATTAGTAATGTTTTACGGTACCATCCTCTCAATTAGTAATGTTTTACGGTACCATCCTCTCAATCAGTAATGTTTACGGTACCATCCTCTCAATTAGTAATGTTACGGTACCATCCTCGTCAATTAGTAATGTTTACGGTACCATCCTCTCAATTAGTAATGTTTTACGGTACCATCCTCTCAATTATTAATGTTTTACGGTACCATCCTCTCAATTAGTAATGTTTTACGGTACCATCCTCTCAATTAGTAATGTTTACGGTACCATCCTCTCAATTAGTAATGTTTACGGTACCATCCTCTCAATTAGTAATGTTATACGGTACCTCTCAATTAGTAATGTTTACGGTACCATCCTCTCAATTAGTAATGTTTACGGTACCATCCTCTCAATTAGTAATGTTATACGGTACCATCCTCTCAATTAGTAATGTTTACGGTACCATCGTCTAAATTAGTAATGTTTACGGTACCATCCTCTCAATTAGTAATGTTTTACGGTACCATCCTCTCAATTAGTAATGTTTACGGTACCATCCTCTCAATTAGTAATGTTTACGGTACCATCCTCTCAATTAGTAATGTTTACGGTACCATCCTCTCAATTAGTAATGTTTACGGTACCATCCTCTCAATTAGTAATGTTTTACGGTACCATCCTCTCAATTAGTAATGTTTTACGGTACCATCCTCTCAATTAGTAATGTTTACGGTACCATCCTCTCAATTAGTAATGTTTACGGTACCATCCTCTCAATTAGTAATGTTTTACGGTACCATCCTCTCAATTAGTAATGTTTTACGGTACCATCCTCTCAATTAGTAATGTTTACGGTACCATCCTCTCAATTAGTAATGTTTACGGTACCATCCTCTCAATTAGTAATGTTTACGGTACCATCCTCTCAATTAGTAATGTTTTACGGTACCATCCTCTCAATTAGTAATGTTTACGGTACCATCCTCTCAATTAGTAATGTTTACGGTACCATCCTCTCAATTAGTAATGTTTACGGTACCATCCTCTCAATTAGTAATGTTTACGGTACCATCCTCTCAATTAGTAATGTTTACGGTACCATCCTCTCAATTAGTAATGTTTTACGGTACCATCCTCTCAATTAGTAATGTTTTACGGTACCATCCTCTCAATTAGTAATGTTTACGGTACCATCCTCTCAATTAGTAATGTTTACGGTACCATCCTCTCAATTAGTAATGTTTACGGTACCATCCTCTCAATTAGTAATGTTTTACGGTACCATCCTCTCAATTAGTAATGTTTTACGGTACCATCCTCTCAATTAGTAATGTTTTACGGTACCATCCTCTCAATTAGTAATGTTTACGGTACCATCCTCTCAATTAGTAATGTTTACGGTACCATCCTCTCAATTAGTAATGTTTTACGGTACCATCCTCTCAATTAGTAATGTTTACGGTACCATCCTCTCAATTAGTTATGTTTACGGTACCATCCTCTCAATTAGTAATGTTTACGGTACCATCCTCTCAATCAGTAATGTTTTACGGTACCATCCTCTCAATTAGTAGTGTTTACGGTACCATCCTCTCAATTAGTAATGTTTACGGTACCATCCTCTCAATTAGTAATGTTTACGGTACCATCCTCTCAATTAGTAATGTTTACGGTACCATCCTCTCAATTAGTAATGTTTACGGTACCATCCTCTCAATTAGTAATGTTTTACGGTACCATCCTCTCAATTAGTAATGTTTTACGGTACCATCCTCTCAATTAGTAATGTTTACGGTACCATCCTCTCAATTAGTAATGTTTACGGTACCATCCTCTCAATTAGTAATGTTTACGGTACCATCCTCTCAATTAGTAATGTTTTACGGTACCATCCTCTCAATTAGTAATGTTTTACGGTACCATCCTCTCAATTAGTAATGTTTTACGGTACCATCCTCTCAATTAGTAATGTTTACGGTACCATCCTCTCAATTAGTAATGTTTACGGTACCATCCTCTCAATTAGTAATGTTTTACGGTACCATCCTCTCAATTAGTAATGTTTACGGTACCATCCTCTAAATTAGTAATGTTTACGGTACCATCCTCTCAATTAGTAATGTTTTACGGTACCATCCTCTCAATTAGTAATGTTTACGGTACCATCCTCTCAATTAGTAATGTTTTACGGTACCATCCTCTCAATTAGTAATGTTTACGGTACCATCCTCTCAATTAGTAATGTTTTACGGTACCATCCTCTCAATTAGTAATGTTTACGGTACCATCCTCTCAATTAGTAATGTTTACGGTACCATCCTCTCAATTAGTAATGTTTACGGTACCATCCTCTCAATTAGTAATGTTTTACGGGACCATCCTCTCAATTAGTAATGTTTTACGGTACCATCCTCTCAATTAGTAATGTTTACGGTACCATCCTCTCAATTAGTAATGTTTACGGTACCATCCTCTAAATTAGTAATGTTTACGGTACCATCCTCTCAATTAGTAATGTTTACGGTACCATCCTCTCAATTAGTAATGTTTACGGTACCATCCTCTCAATTAGTAATGTTTACGGTACCATCCTCTCAATTAGTAATGTTTTACGGTACCATCCTCTCAATTAGTAATGTTTACGGTACCATCCTCTAAATTAGTAATGTTTACGGTACCATCCTCTCAATTAGTAATGTTTTACGGTACCATCCTCTCAATTAGTAATGTTTACAGTACCATCCTCTCAATTAGTAATGTTTACGGTACCATCCTCTCAATTAGTAATGTTTTACGGTGAAATGCATTAGGTTATTGACTCTAAATTGTGAGAGGAAAGAGTGAGAGGAATGTGTCTCAGAGGTGCAATAAATAACCCTCTTTCCGATCTACAGTCCTGACTAATGGATTGCAATTCCTATTTTATTCACCTTATAACAAAGGAAATTGCAATTAACAAAATGATTTCGATTTAGGATCAAACGTTCCGAAATTTTGAACATCCCTCTCAGTTTTGATTATTTCTATTTTTAAATATAAAAGTCTTAGCTATCTATTGTATACTTTTACTGTTGTACAATATGTTGGTTAAACTACAACTGAATTCCATATAAATTCTATGCAAATTCTTCTAATTGTAAAGACTCGTGCATTTTTGTACATAAATTTGTAGTCCAGCACCCTCAGAAATTCTGGTGAATTTACTACCAGTTAGTGGCTTGAATACTAATTCTGTTTTGACTTCAATAAATATTAACTAAATTAGAAATTATTCATATTTTATTTAAAGTAATAGTTTTTATTGAACTCTTTGCAATTTAGTCATTAAATCTATATCTCTAAGGTATATAATTATCTTCATTATTCAATTATTATTATTAAATACCCAGCCTACAAAATATTTATTATCAAGTTTTAAAATTTGGTGTGCATGTAGTATACGACAAGAGAAGACGTTTTTGTTCGTGTTAAAATTTGGTTATAACCAACAGAAAACGAGTTTTTTAATAGAAAACGAATATTATAGGGATAACTTTAACGCTTTACATCAGCTTCACATATAGAGACGAGACAGGATTCATTTGAAAGATTAAAACATCTGAAATTAAAAGTTTATTTTAGATGTGATATTTGAAAAAGTTCAAAACCTTATTTTAGCATATGTTTCAAGTTCTCTTAGCTTCAATTTTCGGGTATATAAAACCTCTTTCTCTTTCACAGGAGCCATGCCATGTCTCTCTGGAATAGAGACGGTCAGATTATTTAGCGTCAATCATCCAAAACTTAAATTTTCAAAAGAGACTGAAACTTTCAGACCGCATTGTACGGCGTACGCGTTTCAGACCAGCTATGACTGTAATATCAAACGGTGTATTCTACACATCTGTAGTTATGTTATATGAAAATAAATATATACATATTTTTTTTGGCTTTTCTGAGGGTATCGATCCCATTAAATCTGTGGGACTAGAAGAGGGGTAGTTAAATTAAACGAATATTGAAAATCACAAATTACTTTTCTATATAATTGTAACTGTAACTCTTTTAAATAACTGTAACTGTTACAGATATAAAAATAATTGTAACTGTTACTCTTTTAAATAACTGTAACTGTAACTATTTTTAAATAATTTTAATTGTTACTCTTTTTAGCTGCTACAGTTTTAAAAATAACTGAAATCGTTACATTTTTTTAATAACTGTAACTGTTACGTTTTTAATATCAATTTATATTATTAATGTAAATTCATGTGTCCTATTTTACAATATATGCTTACCAATACTAACTCTATATACTGATGCAATTCATTATTACTTACTAATAACTACTTAATATCCAATTGAAGTACTGAGCTAATAACTACTTTAATATCCAATTAAAGTACTGAGCTAATACCTACTTTAATATCAAATTAAAGTACTTTAATAATACCTACTTAATATCCAATTAAAGTACTGAACTAATACCTACTTTAATATCAAATTAAAGTACTTTAATAATGCCGACTTAATATCCAATTAAAGTACTGAACTAATACCTACTTTAATATCAAATTAAAGTACTTTAATAATGCCGACTTAATATCCAATTAAAGTACTGAACTAATACCTACTTTAATATCCAATTAAAGTACTGAACTAATACCTACTTTAATATCCAATTAAAGTACTGAACTAATGCCTACTTTAATATCCAATTAAAGTACTGAACTAATAACTACTTTAATATCCAATTAAAGTACTAAACTAATACCTACTTTAATATCCAATTAAAGTACTGAACTAGTACCTACCTTAATATCCAATTAAAGTACTAAACTAGTACCTACTTTAATATCCAATTAAAGTACTGAACTAGTACCTACTTTAATATCCAATTAAAGTACTAAACTAGTACCTACTTTAATATCCAATTACTTGTGTTTCTTCTAACAGAAAATTGGTAACGTAATCACGCGTTAGAATTTTATGAGGGAAAAAGATAAACACATTAAAACTATTTTATTGTTCTTAAATTAACAGAAGAATGAAAGTTTTACTTACAAGAAACTATAATGGAGGAATGATGAGTTAGACTACCTCTGTACTTGTATCCCTTTGCAGTGTAATTTTTATTGCAATGTCAATGGAATATGAGATCTGAAGGTGGAGGGAATATTGAAGGAATATCAATGGAATATGAGATCTGAAGGTGGAGGGAATAATGAAGGAATATCAATAGAATATGAGATCTAAAGGTAGAGGGAATAATGAAGGAATATCAATGGAATATGAGATCTAAAGGTGGAGGAAATATTGAAGGAATGTCAATGGAATATGAGATCTAAAGGTGGAGGGAATATTAAAGGAATATCAATGGAATATGAGATCTAAAGGTGGAGGGAATATTGAAGGAATATCAATGGAATATGAGATCTAAAGGAGGAGGGAATAATGAAGGAATATCAATGGAATATGAGATCTAAAGGTGGAGGGAATAATGAAGGAATATAAATCACCGAGATTAAAAATGTACACATTTGAGTGTTTTACTCATTTGTTCACATAGCTAAACGCCAAATTGTTTCAGTTGAACTAATCAACGAAATTTTATAATTTAGATTCATCAGGTTTTACGTGAATCTAAATATGTTTCCTTTTCTCCCCTTTTGTAATAATATGAAAGTAAAGAATCTTAACATTCGTCAATGATTTTATTGAGAAATTATATGATATCACCATTTAGAAAAAAATCATGTATTTAAATATCAAAGAATAATTCGTGCGGAAAACTCGCTTACGTGATATCAAGATTCAAGCTTTAAGATGCCGGATTTTTTTTTTATTAAATATTTTTGATTTATTCTATTGCGCTAGAGTTGACTTTTTCACTTGCCAAGCTTTTAATTTTATAATTTACAATATTTCTCCATTTTCTCTTCTCCCTGTTAAAGCAGTCCCCAGTGCTTGTGTCCTTTTCCTAAATCGTTGGCCATTACCATCAAATGGTGTTAGCTTAGGTTGCTACGGAGCCACTGTCCTTTGTAACTGCTTCTCCAAAGTATTTTGTATTTTCTTTACTTTTGGCCTCAAGCAAATTGATTAAATCAAGTTAAAAAATCTCAAAATCTGTGATGTTTTCGACTGTGAAAAAAATAAGATGACGTCAGTGCAGCAATAGCCTCGATGAAACGAGGCTAGTTTGTTCGCTACCAGCTGACGACTTTACAAGCTGCTATAGTAAACTCGCCCTGTAGCTAGCTAATAGCGAGTTAAGGCCTTGTTACACGGTGCGAGTTACTGTCGTGAGGGTAGACAGCAGCTGTCCCACTGTACTCGCATGCCAGTAGCTCAATGTTCATAGCATTGAATTTCAAAGAAAGTTACTTGACTAATGCGGTCACACTGTGCGAGTAGCTGCACTACAGTAACTGGCTAGGCCAACTCGCACGTTTACTCGCACCGTGTAATAAGGCCTTTAACCATATTACCAGAAACTGTGATGGTGCGTACCTATTGAGTTAGAATAGTTGCTATTATCTACCAATAAACCGCTTCCAATTAGTTATTCCATAAGAAACATATGTAAAATTAGTTAATAGCTATTATCTATCAATAAATCATTTCTAATTAACCATTCCATAAATTGAATAAAAGTATATGTTAAATTAGTTTATCAAATTTAAAAGAGGCAAAAGTAAATCATAGAGCAAATATAGATTTTGATGTAAATGAAAAGTCTTAATGAAAAATATTGGTCAAATAAAGTGAAATGAACAGTAAAAAGATCGTGAACGCAGAAAAGCAACTATGATTTCAGATCAAGACACAAATAACTAAACAATACCGATTAAAATATAACCTTCCGCATCCTTGCGAAGGTAATGAATATATTTTTCAGATAAAAAAATAACCTTCCACATTTTTGCGAAGCTAACTACAACAACTCGGGACCCAAGGCACCCCCCTTCTCTTCCATTCACCACAGACAGCTACAGGATAGAGCCCCTGGGGGCTCATCCATTGATAAAAAAATGAGATGAATTGGAGAGGGGGAGAGTTTCTGCATATTCCTTATCAGAAATATTGAATATTAAAAAGCATTTCTTAGGAAGTAAAATTTTTCTTTCTATTCCTGTGACATTCTCTCATTGTTTCAAAACTTATTCCATAAATCCCAATTGTTCCAGGAATATTCGTTCGTTTTCATCTTAGGAATACTGTTCATCATAACTATATTGATAATTCAGGAGATATTTGAATGATAATCAGATAAAAAATATATATTCCAAGAATGTTCCAAATTATTTCGTTTGGAATACTATTGAAATACAGTATTCCCTGAATATCCTCGGATGATAACTTAGTGAATAGTATAACTCTACAATATTCATGGAATATTCCCTCGTGTAAGAGTTTGAATAGTATCCCTTAATATTGTTACTGTGATATCCCCTCATCATCAAATTGTGAATGGGGATAAGGAGGGAATATTTTAGATATTAAGGGAATATCCCAGGAATAAAACCTTCTTACCTGAAATGGGGATATGTCACAGTGAGGGGTTATGCCATAGTAAGAGATATGCCACATTAAAGGGATATGCCATAGTAAGAGATATGCCACATTAAAGGGATATGCCATAGTAAGGGATATGCCACATTAAGGGGATATGCCATAGTAAGGGGAAACTTTTCCTTAACTGAAAGTAACAATTAGCTTATGAATACAACAGTTAGGTGTTAATAGAAATATTCCAAACATTGAAGATGTTGAGATGTTCCTACATACAGTATGTATTGAAATGTAATGCTAAACAATCTTCTATTCGATACCCTTCAAGAAGAGCCAAAAATATCAAAAAACTATTCACCTAAAACACACTTACAGGTGTGTAAAATACACCGTGCAAATATGAGAGTCATAGCTTGTCTGTAGCACTCCAGATGGAGTGTGGAAGTTGATTTGGGGGAAATAAAACCACCCCTGCACTTTAGGCTCCAATGAGAAATCAGAGCCGCACTGACTTTGTATGAGTAGTCGCTGGTCTAAGTGACGCAACCTTCTAGATCGAGGTGACCTGATGGGATAGATGTTTCAGTCTCTTCTGAAAACTTACGTTTTGGGTTGATTGACGCTCTATATTTCAGCCAGTTTTATTGTAGAGCGACGAAGCCGGGCTACATTTGAAAAGGAAAGAGGTCCTACAATATAACATTTTTTTGGATATCTGAATTAGAAAAAAAATTATAGCTAAAAGAATTTGAAAAATATACTGAAAATAGGATTTTCAAAAGCAAATTTTTTATTTTCATAGTTAACTTCTAAAATAAACTTTCAATTTCAGATATCTGAAAGTTACATCGTGAAACAACTATTACTTCAACCCTGTCTCGCCTCTCTATGTGAAAATGTGAAGCGAATATCAATTGCGATGAAGTTAACCCTAAAATATTCACTCTCTATTAATTAAAAAAACTCGTTTTCTATTGGTTATAGCCAATAATTAGCTTGAACAAAAACATTTTCTTTGTTTGGTTCTACGTTTATACCAAATTTCAGTAGTTTCAGACTAATAATAAAGATAAAAATTCTGAAGTTTATCGTTCGCCTTAAATCACGTTGATATATTTTGAAGTATAACCATTTTCACAGATAATTCAAATCGGTTATACCTTTAAATATATTTAATCTATTAATAACTCTTCCACATCTGCAGAACTAATCACTGAATAAAACTCCCGAACATTTCGAATCTTGTGTTCATAAACAAAAAGTTCCAACAAGTTCGAAAGCACGAACAACTGCAATTCTGCTGTTCACAGACAAAAAACTTAACTTTGTCAGTTCGTCTGTATGTTACTCAGGAGAAATTATTGCGAAAATTAATAAAGTTCAAAGAAGTAAACAAAGTTAATTTGGTTGTAGAATGTAAACTAATTCATTGCATTAAATTATTTAGCATTCATTCAGCAAATCTGTTAAGTCTAAAATATAATTTCCCACTTTGTGTTTATTAACTCGAAAGCTTGAAACCTGAAAAAATACCTTCAACGCAGAGTTTAAATAACCTCCAATACTGTGGATTTCCCGTTGAGTTTGACTCTTTTCAATTAAATGTAAAACTGTACCACAAAAATCCTCTGCATTCCTATATATTTTACAATTTACTACCATACTAAGTTATATCACATTTGGCACTACAGACAGTAAAGAGTTACTTCTTGGCCAGTCTCTTCCTTTAAATTCTTAATAACTTTGTTAGAATAATTAGGTTAATTCTTAGTGAGTCTCTCCTTCTAATTTCTTAATAACATTGTTAGAATAATTAGGCAGTAACTACCTAGTAAAAGAGTGTAAAGATAACACAGACTCTATTATGAACAAACAAAGTTCCAAACTCGAACAAACACTGATAGAGAAAGGTAAATACACCGCATGATGGACCACATGACCAAAGGTGAGTGTGCTTCTTTTTAACTCATATTTATATACAATTATACACGTTTCGTCGACAGACGCATAATTTGTCGACGAATTATCGTAAAGGGCCGGGATATTAACACACTAATATATATGTATGTGTATCGGGGAGCGAGCCGCCCCCTGAACATCCTAGCCAGGTCATTAAACAATCTTGAAGTGTACAGTACAACGAACTAGAGGATACAAAAAACTACATTTCAGCCATTTAGTCTGAGAGCTCCAAAATAATCATCATTTATTTTTAATAATCCTTTTACAAAAATTAGTCAAATAAATGTCTTTCCACTAAACGTCTGCTCACCGTAAATATACAATAACTATATACTCCCTCAGCTCTCAATATCTCTCCCCCAGCTCTCAATATCTCTCCCTCAGCTCTCAATATCTCTCCCTCAGCTCTCAATATCTCTCCCTCAGCTCTCAATATCTCTCCCTCAGCTCTCAATATCTCTCCCTCAGCTCTCAATATCACTCCCCCAGCTCTCAATATCTCTCCCCCAGCTCTCAATATCTCTCCCTCAGCTCTCAATATCTCTCCCTCAGCTCTCAATATCTCTCCCTCAGCTCTCAATATCTCTCCCTCAGCTCTCAATATCTCTCCCTCAGCTCTCAATATCTCTCCCTCAGCTCTCAATATCTCTCCCCCAGCTCTCAATATCTCTCCCTCAGCTCTCAATATCACTCCCTCAGCTCTCAATATCTCTCCCTCAGCTCTCAATATCACTCCCTCAGCTCTCAATATCTCTCCCTCAGCTCTCAATATCTCTCCCTCAGCTCTCAATATCTCTCCCTCAGCTCTCAATATCTCTCCCTCAGCTCTCAATATCTCTCCCTCAGCTCTCAATATCTCTCCCTCAGCTCTCAATATCACTCCCCCAGCTCTCAATATCTCTCCCTCAGCTCTCAATATCTCTCCCTCAGCTCTCAATATCTCTCCCTCAGCTCTCAATATCTCTCCCTCAGCTCTCAATATCTCTCCCTCAGCTCTCAATATCACTCCCTCAGCTCTCAATACCTCTCCCTCAGCTCTCAATATTCCTTAATATCCATTTCTTTTCTCGGCAGGACGAACTTTAATGGAGAGAGAAATGCGGAGGCAAAACATTTTCACTTTTCTGTCAGGTGAGATTTGCAATAAATGAACTTCTATTACGTGATTTTAGGCCAAATTAAAAGTCTAATTATTTCGGTGGCATTGCTTGTTTTTCTAACCAATTTTATGATATAGTGTTGAATAGTTAGAATACTTTCTAATTATTAATATAACTTAATTAATTACATTTACTACTTGAATCTGTACATTAAAACAGGAGTGACTCTTTTGTTGGTACATCGTAAACAAAAGTTTAGTGTTTGTGAACTAAACTCTACAGTGTTAGTGTAGACAGTAAAGCTATGTACCTGTAACTACAGTGCTGGTGTAGACAGTAAAGCTATGTACCTGTAACTACAGTGCTGGTGTAGACAGTAAAGCTATGTACCTGTAACTACAGTGCTGGTGTAGACAGTAAAGCTATGTACCTGTAACTACAGTGCTGGTGTAGACAGTAAAGCTATGTACCTGTAACTACAGTGCTGGTGTAGACAGTAAAGCTATGTACCTGTAACTACAGTGCTGGTGTAGACAGTAAAGCTATGTACCTGTAACTACAGTGCTGGTGTAGACAGTAAAGCTATGTACCTGTAACTACAGTGTTAGTGTAGACAGTAAAGCTATGTACCTGTAACTACAGTGCTGGTGTAGACAGTAAAGCTATGTACCTGTAACTACAGTGCTGGTGTAGACAGTAAAGCTATGTACCTGTAACTACAGTGCTGGTGTAGACAGTAAAGCTATGTACCTGTAACTACAGTGCTGGTGTAGACAGTAAAGCTATGTACCTGTAACTGCAGTGCTGGTGTAGACAGTAAAGCTATGTACCTGTAACTACAGTGCTGGTGTAGACAGTAAAGCTATGTACCTGTAACTACAGTGCTGGTGTAGACAGTAAAGCTATGTACCTGTAACTACAGTGCTGGTGTAGACAGTAAAGCTATGTACCTGTGACTACAGTGCTGGTGTAGACAGTAAAGCTATGTACCTGTAACTACAGTGCTGGTGTAGACAGTAAAGCTATGTACCTGTAACTACAGTGCTGGTGTAGACAGTAAAGCTATGTACCTGTAACTACAGTGTTAGTGTAGACAGTAAAGCTATGTACCTGTAACTACAGTGCTAGTGTAGACAGTAAAGCTATGTACCTGTAACTGCAGTGCTGGTGTAGACAGTAAAGCTATGTACCTGTAACTACAGTGCTGGTGTAGACAGTAAAGCTATATACCTGTAACTACAGTGCTGGTGTAGACAGTAAAGCTATGTACCTGTAACTACAGTGCTGGTGTAGACAGTAAAGCTATGTACCTGTAACTACAGTGTTAGTGTAGACAGTAAAGCTATGTACCTGTAACTACAGTGCTGGTGTAGACAGTAAAGCTATGTACCTGTAACTACAGTGTTAGTGTAGACAGTAAAGCTATGTACCTGTAACTACAGTGCTGGTGTAGACAGTAAAGCTATGTACCTGTAACTGCAGTGCTGGTGTAGACAGTAAAGCTATGTACCTGTAACTACAGTGCTGGTGTAGACAGTAAAGCTATGTACCTGTAACTACAGTGCTGGTGTAGACAGTAAAGCTATGTACCTGTAACTACAGTGCTGGTGTAGACAGTAAAGCTATGTACCTGTAACTACAGTGCTGGTGTAGACAGTAAAGCTATGTACCTGTAACTACAGTGCTGGTGTAGACAGTAAAGCTATGTACCTGTAACTACAGTGCTGGTGTAGAGAGTAAAGCTATGTACCTGTAACTACAGTGCTGGTGTAGACAGTAAAGCTATGTACCTGTAACTACAGTGCTGGTGTAGAGAGTAAAGCTATGTATCTGTAACTACAGTGCTGGTGTAGACAGTAAAGCTATGTACCTGTAACTACAGTGCTGGTGTAGACAGTAAAGCTATGTACCTGTAACTACAGTGCTGGTGTAGACAGTAAAGCTATGTACCTGTAACTACAGTGCTGGTGTAGACAGTAAAGCTATGTACCTGTAACTACAGTGCTGGTGTAGAGAGTAAAGCTATGTACCTGTAACTACAGTGCTGGTGTAGACAGTAAAGCTATGTACCTGTAACTACAGTGCTGGTGTAGACAGTAAAGCTATGTACCTGTAACTACAGTGCTGGTGTAGACAGTAAAGCTATGTACCTGTAACTACAGTGCTGGTGTAGACAGTAAAGCTATGTACCTGTAACTACAGTGCTGGTGTAGAGAGTAAAGCTATGTACCTGTAACTACAGTGCTGGTGTAGACAGTAAAGCTATGTACCTGTAACTACAGTGCTGGTGTAGACAGTAAAGCTATGTACCTGTAACTACAGTGCTGGTGTAGAGAGTAAAGCTATGTACCTGTAACTACAGTGCTGGTGTAGACAGTAAAGCTATGTACCTGTAACTACAGTGCTGGTGTAGACAGTAAAGCTATGTACCTGTAACTACAGTGCTGGTGTAGACAGTAAAGCTATGTACCTGTAACTACAGTGCTGGTGTAGACAGTAAAGCTATGTACCTGTAACTACAGTGCTGGTGTAGAGAGTAAAGCTATGTACCTGTAACTACAGTGCTGGTGTAGACAGTAAAGCTATGTACCTGTAACTACAGTGCTGGTGTAGACAGTAAAGCTATGTACCTGTAACTACAGTGCTGGTGTAGACAGTAAAGCTATGTACCTGTGACTACAGTGCTGGTGTAGACAGTAAAGCTATGTACCTGTAACTGCAGTGCTGGTGTAGACAGTAAAGCTATGTACCTGTAACTGCAGTGCTGGTGTAGACAGTAAAGCTATGTACCTGTAACTACAGTGCTGGTGTAGACAGTAAAGCTATGTACCTGTAACTGCAGTGCTGGTGTAGACAGTAAAGCTATGTACCTGTAACTACAGTGCTGGTGTAGACAGTAAAGCTATGTACCTGTAACTACAGTGCTGGTGTAGACAGTAAAGCTATGTATCTGTAACTACAGTGCTGGTGTAGACAGTAAAGCTATGTACCTGTAACTACAGTGCTAGTGTAGACAGTGAAGCTATGTACCTGTAACTACAGTGCTGGTGTAGACAGTAAAGCTATGTACCTGTAACTACAGTGTTAGTGTAGACAGTAAAGCTATGTACCTGTAACTACAGTGCTGGTGTAGACAGTAAAGCTATGTACCTGTGACTACAGTGCTGGTGTAGACAGTAAAGCTATGTACCTGTAACTACAGTGCTGGTGTAGACAGTAAAGCTATGTACCTGTAACTACAGTGCTAGTGTAGACAGTAAAGCTATGTACCTGTAACTACAGTGCTGGTGTAGACAGTAAAGCTATGTATCTGTAACTACAGTGCTGGTGTAGACAGTAAAGCTATGTACCTGTAACTACAGTGCTAGTGTAGACAGTGAAGCTATGTACCTGTAACTACAGTGCTGGTGTAGACAGTAAAGCTATGTACCTGTAACTACAGTGTTAGTGTAGACAGTAAAGCTATGTACCTGTAACTACAGTGCTGGTGTAGACAGTAAAGCTATGTACCTGTAACTACAGTGCTGGTGTAGACAGTAAAGCTATGTACCTGTAACTACAGTGCTGGTGTAGACAGTAAAGCTATGTATCTGTAACTACAGTGCTGGTGTAGACAGTAAAGCTATGTACCTGTAACTACAGTGCTAGTGTGGACAGTAAAGCTATGTACCTGTAACTACAGTGCTGGTGTAGACAGTAAAGCTATGTACCTGTAACTACAGTGTTAGTGTAGACAGTAAAGCTATGTACCTGTAACTACAGTGCTGGTGTAGACAGTAAAGCTATGTACCTGTAACTACAGTGCTAGTGTAGACAGTAAAGCTATGTACCTGTAACTACAGTGCTAGTGTAGACAGTAAAGCTATGTACCTGTAACTACAGTGTTAGTGTAGACAGTAAAGCTATGTACCTGTAACTACAGTGCTGGTGTAGACAGTAAAGCTATGTACCTGTAACTACAGTGTTAGTGTAGACAGTAAAGCTATGTACCTGTAACTGCAGTGCTGGTGTAGACAGTAAAGCTATGTACCTGTAACTACAGTGCTGGTGTAGACAGTAAAGCTATGTACCTGTAACTACAGTGCTGGTGTAGACAGTAAAGCTATGTACCTGTAACTACAGTGTTAGTGTAGACAGTAAAGCTATGTACCTGTAACTACAGTGCTGGTGTAGACAGTAAAGCTATGTACCTGTAACTACAGTGCTAGTGTAGACAGTAAAGCTATGTACCTGTAACTACAGTGCTGGTGTAGACAGTAAAGCTATGTACCTGTAACTGCAGTGCTGGTGTAGACAGTAAAGCTATGTACCTGTAACTGCAGTGCTGGTGTAGACAGTAAAGCTATGTACCTGTAACTACAGTGCTGGTGTAGACAGTAAAGCTATGTACCTGTAACTACAGTGCTGGTGTAGACAGTAAAGCTATGTACCTGTAACTACAGTGCTGGTGTAGACAGTAAAGCTATGTATCTGTAACTACAGTGCTGGTGTAGACAGTAAAGCTATGTACCTGTAACTACAGTGCTAGTGTAGACAGTGAAGCTATGTACCTGTAACTACAGTGCTGGTGTAGACAGTAAAGCTATGTACCTGTAACTACAGTGTTAGTGTAGACAGTAAAGCTATGTACCTGTAACTACAGTGCTGGTGTAGACAGTAAAGCTATGTATCTGTAACTACAGTGCTGGTGTAGACAGTAAAGCTATGTACCTGTAACTACAGTGCTAGTGTGGACAGTAAAGCTATGTACCTGTAACTACAGTGCTGGTGTAGACAGTAAAGCTATGTACCTGTAACTACAGTGTTAGTGTAGACAGTAAAGCTATGTACCTGTAACTACAGTGCTGGTGTAGACAGTAAAGCTATGTACCTGTAACTACAGTGCTAGTGTAGACAGTAAAGCTATGTACCTGTAACTACAGTGCTAGTGTAGACAGTAAAGCTATGTACCTGTAACTACAGTGTTAGTGTAGACAGTAAAGCTATGTACCTGTAACTACAGTGCTGGTGTAGACAGTAAAGCTATGTACCTGTAACTACAGTGTTAGTGTAGACAGTAAAGCTATGTACCTGTAACTGCAGTGCTGGTGTAGACAGTAAAGCTATGTACCTGTAACTACAGTGCTGGTGTAGACAGTAAAGCTATGTACCTGTAACTACAGTGCTGGTGTAGACAGTAAAGCTATGTACCTGTAACTACAGTGTTAGTGTAGACAGTAAAGCTATGTACCTGTAACTACAGTGCTGGTGTAGACAGTAAAGCTATGTACCTGTAACTACAGTGCTAGTGTAGACAGTAAAGCTATGTACCTGTAACTACAGTGCTGGTGTAGACAGTAAAGCTATGTACCTGTAACTGCAGTGCTGGTGTAGACAGTAAAGCTATGTACCTGTAACTACAGTGCTGGTGTAGACAGTAAAGCTATGTACCTGTAACTACAGTGCTGGTGTAGACAGTAAAGCTATGTACCTGTAACTACAGTGTTAGTGTAGACAGTAAAGCTATGTACCTGTAACTACAGTGCTAGTGTAGACAGTAAAGCTATGTACCTGTAACTACAGTGCTGGTGTAGACAGTAAAGCTATGTACCTGTAACTACAGTGTTAGTGTAGACAGTAAAGCTATGTACCTGTAACTACAGTGCTAGTGTAGACAGTAAAGCTATGTACCTGTAACTACAGTGCTGGTGTAGACAGTAAAGCTATGTACCTGTAACTGCAGTGCTGGTGTAGACAGTAAAGCTATGTACCTGTAACTACAGTGCTGGTGTAGACAGTAAAGCTATGTACCTGTAACTACAGTGCTGGTGTAGACAGTAAAGCTATGTACCTGTAACTACAGTGTTAGTGTAGACAGTAAAGCTATGTACCTGTAACTACAGTGCTGGTGTAGACAGTAAAGCTATGTACCTGTAACTACAGTGCTGGTGTAGACAGTAAAGCTATGTACCTGTAACTACAGTGCTGGTGTAGACAGTAAAGCTATGTACCTGTAACTACAGTGTTAGTGTAGACAGTAAAGCTATGTACCTGTAACTGCAGTGCTAGTGTAGACAGTAAAGCTATGTACCTGTAACTACAGTGCTGGTGTAGACAGTAAAGCTATGTACCTGTAACTACAGTGTTAGTGTAGACAGTAAAGCTATGTACCTGTAACTACAGTGTTAGTGTAGACAGTAAAGCTATGTACCTGTAACTACAGTGTTAGTGTAGACAGTAAAGCTATGTACCTGTAACTGCAGTGCTGGTGTAGACAGTAAAGCTATGTACCTGTAACTACAGTGTTAGTGTAGACAGTAAAGCTATGTACCTGTAACTACAGTGTTAGTGTAGACAGTAAAGCTATGTACCTGTAACTACAGTGTTAGTGTAGACAGTAAAGCTATGTACCTGTAACTACAGTGCTAGTGTAGACAGTAAAGCTATGTACCTGTGACTACAGTGCTAGTGTAGACAGTGAAGCTATGTACCTGTAACTACAGTGCTAGTGTAGACAGTAAAGCTATGTACCTGTAACTGCAGTGCTAGTGTAGACAGTAAAGCTATGTACCTGTAACTACAGTGCTAGTGTAGACAGTAAAGCTATGTACCTGTAACTACAGTGCTAGTGTAGACAGTAAAGCTATGTACCTGTAACTGCAGTGCTAGTGTAGACAGTAAAGCTATGTATCTGTAACTACAGTGCTGGTGTAGACAGTAAAGCTATGTACCTGTAACTACAGTGCTAGTGTAGACAGTAAAGCTATGTACCTGTAACTACAGTGCTAGTGTAGACAGTAAAGCTATGTACCTGTAACTGCAGTGCTAGTGTAGACAGTAAAGCTATGTACCTGTAACTACAGTGCTGGTGTAGACAGTAAAGCTATGTACCTGTAACTACAGTGTTAGTGTAGACAGTAAAGCTATGTACCTGTAACTACAGTGCTGGTGTAGACAGTAAAGCTATGTACCTGTAACTACAGTGCTAGTGTAGACAGTAAAGCTATGTACCTGTGACTACAGTGTTAGTGTAGACAGTAAAGCTGTATATCTGTAACTACAGTGCTGGTGTAGACAGTAAAGCTATGTACCTGTGACTACAGTGTTAGTGTAGACAGTAAAGCTGTATATCTGTAACTACAGTGCTGGTGTAGACAGTAAAAGCTTTCTACACCAGCAAAGTCTATTTTGGTACAACACTCATACTAACATATTATAGTTGGTATATTCAAACACAACAACAACAACAACCAGAGTCATTTCAGAGCTCTATAAGTGCTGTGTTTCATTGCTTACTAATATTTTATAGCAAGATGAAACAAAAAATCACCCGAAAAAGGGTTTAAAATTAAATAAAAACCTAGTACCTGCATTGCAACAAACAACAGCAAGTGCGTTTAAAAAATGAAAAGTAAGTGTTACGATGCATGGAGAATGTAGAAATTTACATCCCTCCTTCCCTCTCTCACTCTCACTCTCTCTCTCTATCTCACACTATCTCTCACTATCTCTCACTCTCACTATCTCTCACTCTCTCTGGTACTCTTTAATGCGTCGTGAAAAGAGTCGGGTTATTTTGGTGGTGAAATTGGTACTAAAAATGCAAAGTAATTCCTTTGGGTGACTTTCCAATTTGCATCAGCTTACGTTTTACCACCTGCAGCTTACACTCTACCATCTGCAGCTTACACTCTACCACCTGCAACTTACACTCTACCATCTGCAGCTTACGTTTTACCACCTGCAGCTTACACTCTACCATCTGCAGCTTACACTCTACCACCTGCAACTTACACTCTACCATCTGCAGCTTACACTCTACCATCTGCAGCTTACACTCTACCATCTGCAGCTTACACTCTACCATCTGCAGCTTACACTCTACCATCTGCGGCTTACACTCTACCACCTGCAGCTTACACTCTACCATCTGCAGCTTACACTCTACCATCTGCAGCTTACACTCTACCACCTGCAGCTTACACTCTACCATCTGCAGCTTACACTCTACCATCTGCAGCTTACACTCTACCACCTGCAGCTTACACTCTACCATCTGCAGCTTACACTCTACCATCTGCAGCTTTCATTCTACCACCTGCAGCTTACACTCTACCATCTGCAGCTTACACTCTACCATCTACAGCTTACACTCTACCACCTGCAGCTTACACTCTACCATCTGCAGCTTACACTCTACCATCTGCAGCTTTCATTCTACCACCTGCAGCTTACACTCTACCATCTGCAGCTTACACTCTACCATCTGCAGCTTACACTCTACCACCTGAAGCTTACACTCTGCCACCTGCAGCTTACACTTCACCATCTGCAGCTTACACTCTACCATCTGCAGCTTTCATTCTACCACCTGCAGCTTACACTCTACCATCTGCAGCTTACACTCTACCATCTACAGCTTACACTCTACCACCTGCAGCTTACACTCTACCATCTGCAGCTTACACTCTACCATCTGCAGCTTTCATTCTACCACCTGCAGCTTACACTCTACCATCTGCAGCTTACACTCTACCATCTGCAGCTTACACTCTACCACCTGAAGCTTACACTCTGCCACCTGCAGCTTACACTTCACCATCTGCAGCTTACACTCTACCATCTGCAGTCGAAGTGATAAGCCAACTAAAATGTGGTGAATAGCTGTCATTAATATGGCAAATGACTGCAATTGAGTGAGAAGTACACCGTCACAGGCAGTCATTTTACAACATAAATCTTCTAAACGATCCCTAAAATAATCTCTTGATGGTAAGATCCTCTTGCTATTCTCTTGTTGGTAAGATCCTCTTGCTATTCTCTTGTTGGTAAGATCCTCTTGCTATTCTCTTGTTGGTAAGATCCTCTTGCTATTCCCTTGTTGGTAAGATCCTCTTGCTATTCTCTTGTTGGTAAGATCCTCTTGCTGTTCTCTTGTTGGTAAGATCCTCTTGCTGTTCTCTTGATGGTAAGATTCTCTTGCTGTTCTCTTGATGGTAAGATCCTCTTGCTATTCCCTTGTTGGTAAGATCCTCTTGCTATTCTCTTGTTGGTAAGATCCTTTTGCTATTCTCTTGTTGGTAAGATCCTCTTGCTATTCCCTTGTTGGTAAGATCCTCTTGCTATTCTCTTGTTGGTAAGATCCTCTTGCTATTCTCTTGTTGGTAAGATCCTCTTGCTGTTCTCTTGTTGGTAAGATCCTCTTGCTATTCTCTTGTTGGTAAGATCCTCTTGCTATTCTCTTGTTGGTAAGATCCTCTTGCTATTCTCTTGTTGGTAAGATCCTCTTGCTATTCTCTTGTTGGTAAGATCCTCTTGCTATTCTCTTGTTGGTAAGATACTCTCGCTATTCTCTTGCTGGTAAGATTCTCTTGCTGTTCTCTTGATGGTAAGATCCTCTTGCTATTCTCTTGCTGGTAAGATCCTCTTGCTGTTCTCTTGTTGGTTAGATCCTCTTGCTATTCTCTTGCTGGTAAGATCCTCTTGCTGTTCTCTTGTTGGTAAGATCCTCTTGTTATTCACTTGTTGGTAAGATACTCTCGCTATTCTCTTGCTGGTAAGATCCTCTTGCTGTTCTCTTGATGGTAAGATCCTCTTGCTTTTCTCTTGCTGGTAAGATCCTCTTGCTGTTCTCTTGTTGGTTAGATCCTCTTGCTATTCTCTTGCTGGTAAGATCCTCTTGCTGTTCTCTTGTTGGTTAGATCCTCTTGCTATTCTCTTGCTGGTAAGATCCTCTTGCTGTTCTCTTGTTGGTAAGATCCTCTTGCTATTCTCTTGCTGGTAAGATCCTCTTGCTGTTCTCTTGTTGGTTAGATCCTCTTGCTATTCTCTTACTGGTAAGATCCTCTTGCTATTCTCTTGTTGGTAAGATCCTCTTGCTATTCTATTGCTGGTAAGATCCTCTTGCTGTTCTCTTGTTGGTTAGATCCTCTTGCTATTCTCTTGCTGGTAAGATCCTCTTGCTATTCTCTTGTTGGTAAGATCCTCTTGCTATTCTCTTGTTGGTAAGATCCTCTTGCTATTCTCTTGCTGGTAAGATCCTCTTGCTGTTCTCTTGTTGGTAAGATCCTCTTGCTATTCTCTTGTTGGTAAGATCCTCTTGCTATTCTCTTGTTGGTAAGATCCTCTTGCTATTCTCTTGTTGGTAAGATCCTCTTGCTATTCTCTTGCTGGTAAGATCCTCTTGCTGTTCTCTTGTTGGTTAGATCCTCTTGCTATTCTCTTGCTGGTAAGATCCTCTTGCTATTCTCTTGTTGGTTAGATCCTCTTGCTATTCTCTTGCTGGTAAGATCCTCTTGCTGTTCTCTTGTTGGTAAGATCCTCTTGCTATTCTCTTGCTGGTAAGATCCTCTTGCTGTTCTCTTGATGGTAAGATCCTCTTGCTGTTCTCTTGTTGGTAAGATCCTCTTGCTATTCTCTTGCTGGTAAGATCCTCTTGCTGTTCTCTTGATGGTAAGATCCTCTTGCTGTTCTCTTGTTGGTAAGATCCTCTTGCTATTCTCTTGTTGGTTAGATCCTCATGCTATTCTCTTGCTGGTAAGATCCTCTTGCTGTTCTCTTGTTGGTTAGATCCTCTTGCTATTCTCTTGCTGGTAAGATCCTCTTGCTATTCTCTTGTTGGTAAGTTCCTCTTGCTATTCTCTTGCTGTTATTTGTATATATCTTATTAAGGGAAGTGTCTCACTATTTTACTTTACTTTTGTTTGAAGTGTGAGATGATTGATTTTCTCAGACTTGATTAATGATTATACTATAAAAAGACAATTTTTTACTTAAGACATTTTTTTCAATCCCCTATTTAAATAATTTAGACTTTTTTCAAATTCTTACTTCTCTCTCATTTCTTGGCTCAGAGACATGGGGTTTATTTCGTTTTGCGCAGAATTTTACACTGTACCATAGTACCATCCGTCTATAAAATCTGCATACTCGAAAAAACAAAAATTCGACTATTGTTGAATTATTGTTACATTTTCCCATACACTTTTTTACAAGTTACAATATAGCATATCAACTGATGGTACTTTTGTAGCCAACTAAATTCTGAGTAAAAAGAAGAAAAAACATGACTGTAAGTCAAAAATTGAAGATAGAGTAGGGTTTAGAAGTTGAAAAATGAAAAGTGTTCAGAACCACCAATTTTCGATTTTTTTTTCATTATTTATTTTTTCTTTCTTTATATATTGATTACATGAAAAATATTAAAAAACAAACAAATACTACTTCATAACATACCTTTTTCTTTTGTTTCCCCCAGCCACTCAATATCATGTTAGTATTTGTATTCCTTAAAAGGCTCCATTGAATATACAAACGAATTTAATTTAGACCAGAGAATATTTATTATTATGTAATAATGCTTTTAGCAAAACAGGCTGTTGAATGTAAAAGAGAATTACAATTTGGCTGCTAGGAGTAAAATTTGCGGTAATAATCCATTGTTATATTTTTTGCAGTATGATATTGTTGCTTCCCATTAAGCCCTGAATAAATATGAGATTAAGAAACGCGAATATTTGTGTTAATCTTTTGATATGTATATAAAGAAAGCACATTAAACAATAAAAAACAATTATGTGTTGTTTTTTCCGGTAATTATGGAAAATATCTCAAAAAACTTCGTCAGATACATCATTTGAAAGAGGACATACATGTCGCCTCAGGACAAAAAAGGTCGATAATTACCATCAGCAAACATACATATAATACAACACCGTATTGCATCCGGTATTGCCATTGAATTTAAATTTAATATTGACGATTTCTGGTATTGACTAATGGGGATTTAAGATTAAATTCAAATAAAATAATTTTATTTAATTAAGACTTCTGTTTAAGATAGTGATTTTTATCATTACATACCCGAAATATTCCCGTTTTAATAATTTGATAACCCCCCTCCCCCCTTACAGACGGTCCTCTCAAATTGGGTAGATCGTAGGTTGATTGGTCTACGTTTGGAGCTGATCATGTCTACCAAACGTAGTTAGTTAATATAAACAAGGGCGAAGTGATGTAGTGAAATAATTGTACACTGTTGATGAATCATATATTATGATTTGATAATAGGGAATGAATTATTATATGTATTGCATATATTAATATGCCAAGACTTCTTCTTATTCAACATTAAAATGAAGGAATTTTATGTTTTTCATCGGATTCGGGAATTTTCTATGATCTATAGAAAGTTCAATATGAGTAACTAGTTATTTTCCAAAAAATCCTCTAAAACAAAATAAGTTCACAAGGGTGAATGTTGTCAATTACTTATTTCCTGTATTGTTTTTTATAAAAACAAATTCTCAAAAAGATCGTTAAATAAAAATATTTCTTTTTATATCCACAGGTTTGTCAGTCAGTATATAGGCCTAGCTATTAAATGTGACGATAGTACCTTGATATACCTAAAGGAGTTACTTCAGAGAGAGGGACTGTATCTTCTACCAACAGGAAGGAGAGGGTGATATGCGCACTGTATCTTCTACCAACAGGAAGGAGAGGGTGATATGCGCACTGTATCTTCTACCAGCAGGAAGGAGAGAGTGATATGTGCACTGAATCTTCTACCAACAGGAAGGAGAGAGTGATATGTGCACTGTATCTTCTACCAGCAGGAAGGAGAGAGTGATATGTGCACTGAATCTTCTACCAACAGGAAGGAGAGGGTGATATGTGCACTGAATCTTCTACCAACAGGAAGGAGAGGGTGATATGTGCACTGTATCTTCTACCAACATGAAAGAGAGGGTGATATGTGCACTGTATCTTCTACCAACAGGAAAGAGAGGGTGATATGTGCACTGTATCTTCTACCAACAGGAAAGAGAGGGTGATGCGCACTGAATCTTCTACCAACAGGAAGGAGAGGGTGATATGTGCACTGTATCTTCTACCAACAGGAAGGAGAGGGTGATGCGCACTGTATCTTCTACCAACAGGACAGAGAGGGTGATATGCGCAATGTATGTGCACTGGGTGAAATATTTGTTGTAATTATGATATTTCTACGTTGCAGCAATAGAGTTAACATGTGTGCAGTTTCAGAAATGTATTACGTTGTTCAATTATGTACACCAAATCAAATAGTATATTGTTAGTTTACGGAAGTCTCTAGTTTCTTAAGAATTTTATTGATGAAAGGCAGCAGTTGGAAGAGTATCAGCAAAATTTCATCTTCTTTTTAATGTCTTAAGAGAATTAGCAATGTTAGTGTGTGATTATGTTTGTGTATCACTTACATACCATTGTGAAGGTGAGTCTACCTGCTAGCCTAACAGTTAATTAGTGCTGAGTCACTAGGTAGATGATGAGGGACTTAGAGGGAAGTTGTGAAGAACTTTGGAAGGGGGATTGGCTTAAGAGTCAACCATTCAACCACATCTATTAGGAAAGTTTAAATCTACCATTAAGTCACATCTACTAGGTAGGGTTAAATCTAATATTCAACCACATCTATTAGTTAGGGTTGAGAGTGCACCATACATCCACATCTACGGGTAATGGTTAAATCTGCATACACATCTACTGGTTAGGGTTAAATCTGCATCCACATCTACTCGTTAGGGTTAAATCTGCATCCACATCTACTTGTTAGGGTTAAATCTGCATCCACATCTACTGGGTAGGGTTAAATCTGCATCCACATCTACTCGTTAGGGCTAAATCTGCATCCACATCTACTCGTTGGGGTTAAATCTGCATCCACATCTACTAGCTAGGGTTAAATCTGCATCCACATCTACTCGTTGGGGTTAAATCTGCATCCACATCTACTCGTTAGGGTTAAATCTGCATCCACATCTACTCGTTGGGGTTAAATCTGCATCCAAATCTACTCGTTGGGGTTAAATCTGCATCCACATCTACTAGCTAGGGTTAAAACTGCATCCACATCTACTCGTTGGGGTTAAATCTGCATCCACATCTACTCGTTAGGGTTAAATCTGCATCCACATCTACTCGTTAGGGTTAAATCTGCATCCACATCTACTCGTTGGGGTTAAATCTGCATCCACATCTACTCGTTGGGATTAAATCTGCATCCACATCTACTCGTTGGGGTTAAATCTGCATCCACATCTACTCGTTAGGGTAAAATCTGCATCCACATCTACTCGTTAGGGTTAAATCTGCATCCACATCTACTAGCTAGGGTTAAATCTGCATCCATATCTACTCGTTGGGGTTGAATCTGCATCCACATCTACTCTTTAGGGTTAAATCTGCATCCACATCTACTCGTTGGGGTTAAATCTGCATCCACATCTACTCGTTAGGGTTAAATCTGCATCCACATCTACTCGTTAGGGTTAAATCTGCATCCACATCTACTCCTTAGGGTTAAATCTGCATCCACATCTACTAGTTGGGGTTAAATCTGCATCCACATCTACTCGTTAGGGTTAAATCTGCATCCACATCTACTCGTTAGGGTTAAATCTGCATCCACATCTACTCGTTAGGGTTAAATCTGCATCCACATCTACTCGTTAGGGTTAAATCTGCATCCACATCTACTCGTTAGGGTTAAATCTGCATCCACATCTACTCGTTAGGGTTAAATCTGCATCCACATCTACTCGTTGGGGTTAAATCTGCATCCACATCTACTCGTTGGGGTTAAATCTGCATCCACATCTACTCGTTAGGGTAAAATCTGCATCCACATCTACTCGTTGGGGTTAAATCTGCATCCACATCTACTCGTTAGGGTAAAATCTGCATCCACATCTACTCGTTAGGGTTAAATCTGCATCCACATCTACTCTTTAGGGTTAAATCTGCATCCACATCTACTCGTTAGGGTTAAATCTGCATCCACATCTACTCGTTGGGGTTAAATCTGCATCCACATCTACTCGTTAGGGTAAAATCTGCATCCACATCTACTAGTTGGGGTTAAATCTGCATCCACATCTACTCGTTGGGGTTAAATCTGCATCCACATCTACTAGCTAGGGTTAAAACTGCATCCACATCTACTCGTTGGGGTTAAATCTGCATCCACATCTACTCGTTAGGGTTAAATCTGCATCCACATCTACTCGTTAGGGTTAAATCTGCATCCACATCTACTCGTTGGGGTTAAATCTGCATCCACATCTACTCGTTGGGATTAAATCTGCATCCACATCTACTCGTTGGGGTTAAATCTGCATCCACATCTACTCGTTAGGGTAAAATCTGCATCCACATCTACTCGTTAGGGTTAAATCTGCATCCACATCTACTAGCTAGGGTTAAATCTGCATCCATATCTACTCGTTGGGGTTGAATCTGCATCCACATCTACTCTTTAGGGTTAAATCTGCATCCACATCTACTCGTTGGGGTTAAATCTGCATCCACATCTACTCGTTAGGGTTAAATCTGCATCCACATCTACTCGTTAGGGTTAAATCTGCATCCACATCTACTCCTTAGGGTTAAATCTGCATCCACATCTACTAGTTGGGGTTAAATCTGCATCCACATCTACTCGTTAGGGTTAAATCTGCATCCACATCTACTCGTTAGGGTTAAATCTGCATCCACATCTACTCGTTAGGGTTAAATCTGCATCCACATCTACTCGTTAGGGTTAAATCTGCATCCACATCTACTCGTTAGGGTTAAATCTGCATCCACATCTACTCGTTAGGGTTAAATCTGCATCCACATCTACTCGTTGGGGTTAAATCTGCATCCACATCTACTCGTTGGGGTTAAATCTGCATCCACATCTACTCGTTAGGGTAAAATCTGCATCCACATCTACTCGTTGGGGTTAAATCTGCATCCACATCTACTCGTTAGGGTAAAATCTGCATCCACATCTACTCGTTAGGGTTAAATCTGCATCCACATCTACTCTTTAGGGTTAAATCTGCATCCACATCTACTCGTTAGGGTTAAATCTGCATCCACATCTACTCGTTGGGGTTAAATCTGCATCCACATCTACTCGTTAGGGTAAAATCTGCATCCACATCTACTAGTTGGGGTTAAATCTGCATCCACATCTACTCGTTGGGGTTAAATCTGCATCCACATCTACTCGTTAGGGTTAAATCTGCATCCACATCTACTCGTTAGGGTTAAATCTGCATCCACATCTACTCGTTAGGGTTAAATCTGCATCCACATCTACTCGTTGGGGTTAAATCTGCATCCACATCTACTCGTTGGGATTAAATCTGCATCCACATCTACTCGTTGGGGTTAAATCTGCATCCTCATCTAATCGTTAGGGTAAAATCTGCATCCACATCTACTCGTTAGGGTAAAATCTGCATCCACATCTACTCGTTAGGGTTAAATCTGCATCCACATCTACTCGTTAGGGTAAAATCTGCATCCACATCTACTCGTTAGGGTTAAATCTGCATCCACATCTACTAGCTAGGGTTAAATCTGCATCCACATCTACTCGTTGGGAATAAATATGCATCCACATCTACTAGCTAAGGTTAAATCTGCATCCACATCTACTCGTTGGGGTTAAATCTGCATCCACATCTACTCGTTAGGGTTAAATCTGCATCCACATCTACTCGTTGGGGTTAAATCTGCATCCACATCTACTAGCTAGGGTTAAATCTGCATCCACATCTACTAGCTAGGGTTAAATCTGCATCCACATCTACTGGGTAGGGTTAAATCTGCAACCACTGAAGCAATGTCTTACATCTTTCACTGAGGCGAATCGAGGCAAATATCTCCAATTTAAGAACACCAATGAATCGGAAACAGACTCTGACTCAATGAATACCAAGACTCTGACTCAATGAATACCAATTCATTGAAAGGTATTCCAGTTATTCAAATGCCTGTTGATTTTCCTTAACTTGCAACATACTCTGATAATATTTACTCAGCTATCACGCTAATAATTATATAAACAGTTTCAGGAACAGGAGCAGTTACTGATTTGTTCCCTATTTTAACATTTCTAATTAGTCTACACTTTGTGCCTAAGAGTGTTATAGGTAATGTCTAAAAGTGTTATAGTAAATGTCTAAAAGTGTTATAGTTAATGTCTAAAAGTGTTATAGTAAATGTCTAAAAGTGTTATAGTAAATGTCTAAAAGTGTTATAGTAAATGTCTAAAAGTGTTATAGTAAATGTCTAAAAGTGTTATAGTAAATGTCTAAGAGTGTTATAGTAAATGTCTAAAAGTGTTATAGTAAATGTCTAAAAGTGTTATAGTAAATGTCTAAAAGTGTTATAGTAAATGTCTAAAAGTGTTATAGTTAATGTCTAAAAGTGTTATAGTAAATGTCTAAAAGTGTTATAGTAAATGTCTAAAAGTGTTACAGTAAATGTCTAAAAGTGTTATAGTTATAATGTCTAAGAGTGTTATAGTTAATGTCTAAAAGTGTTATAGTAAATGTCTAAAAGTGTTACAGTTATAATGTCTAAAAGTGTTATAGGTAATGTCTAAAAGTGCTATAGTTAATGTCTAAAAGTGCTATAGTTAATGTCTAAAAGTGTTATAGTTAATGTCTAAAAGTGTTACAGTTAATGTCTAAAAGTGTTATAGTTAATGTCTAAAAGTGTTATAGTCAATGTCTAAAAGTGTTATAGTTATAATGTCTAAGAGTGTTATAGTTAATGTCTAAAAAAGTTACAGTTAATGTCTAAAAGTGTTATAGTTAATGTCTAAAAGTGTTATAGTTAATGTCTAAAAGTGTTATAGTTATAATGTCTAAGAGTGTTATAGTTAATGTCTAAAAGTGTTACAGTTAATGTCTAAAAGTGTTACAGTTAATGTCTAAAAGTGTTATAGTTAATGTCTAAAAGTGTTATAGTTATAATGTCTAAGAGTGTTACAGTTAATGTCTAAAAGTGTTACAGTTAATGTCTAAAAGTGTTATAGTTAATGTCTAAAAGTGTTATAGTTATAATGTCTAAGAGTGTTATAGTTAATGTCTAAAAGTGTTACAGTTAATGTCTAAAAGTGTTACAGTTAATGTCTAAAAGTGTTATAGTAAATGTCTAAAAGTGTTATAGTTAATGGCTAAAAGTGTTATAGTTAATGTCTAAAAGTGTTACAGTTAATGTCTAAAAGTGTTATAGTAAATGTCTAAAAGTGTTATAGTTAATGGCTAAAAGTGTTATAGTTAATGTCTAAAAGTGTTATATTTAGTCAAGGTCAAGGTCATTCAACGATCAAAAAGTATTGAACCATATTGCATGAAACTTTGTGGGACATTTGGTCAAAATCCTGGAATTATTTTGTAATATCTTTGGAGCTATCAGATCAAAGATCAGAAAGTTTTCAAACCTACTTGCCAGAAATTTGGTGGGACGATTGGTTAATGTCCAAGAACTGTCTGATAGAATTTTAGGAGCGATCGGGTCAAAGATCAAAATCATTTATAACTCACTAACTCAAAAAGTATTGAACCATATTGCATGGAACTTGGTGGGACGATTGGTCACTATCCAGTCACCAGTTTATCAAATCTTGGGAGCGAACTGTTAATGTCAAAGTCATTTATAATCGGCGGCTAAGGTATGCGCTCTACCGAGAACATAATCTAGTTTATAACTATTATACATATAACTATTTTTATTTTAATTGGTAATCATGACACCTACACACTTTTTTATCATTTAATGGTAATGTTACACGCTATTTTTTATTATTTAGGTAATGTTGCACACTATTTTTATTATTTAGGTAATGTTACACACTATTTTTTATCATTTAGGTAATGTTACACACAATTTTTTATTATTTAGGTAATGTTACACACTATTTTTTATCATTTAGGTAATGTTACACACTATTTTTATTATTTAGGTAATGTTACACACTAGTTTTTATCATTTAGGTAATGTTACACACTATTTTTATTATTTAGGTAATGTTACACACTATTTTTATTATTTAGGTAATGTTACACACTATTTTTTATCATTTAGGTAATGTTACACGCTATTTTTATTATTCAGGTAATGTTACACACTATTTTTATCATTTAGGTAATGTTACACACTATTTTTATCATTTAGGTAATGTTACACACTATTTTTATTATTTAAGTAATGTTACACACTATTTTTCATTATTAAGGTAATGTTACACACTATTTTTTATCATTTAGGTAATGTTACACACTATATTTATTATTTAGCTAATGTTACACACTATTTTTTATAATTTAGGTAATGTTACACACTATTTTTTATTATTTAGGTAATGTTACACACTATTTTTTATCATTTAGATAATGTTACACACTATTTTTCATCATTTAGGTAATGTTACACACTATTTTTTATCATTTAGGTAATGTTACACACTATTTTTCATCATTTAGGTAATGTTACACACTATTTTTTATTATTAAGGTAATGTTACACACTATTTTATCATTTAGGTAATGTTACACACTATTTTTTATCATTTAAGTAAGGTTACACACTATTTTTTATCATTTAGGTAATGTTACACACTATTTTTTATCATTTAGGTAATGTTACACACTATTTTTTATCATTTAGATAATGTTACACACTATTTCTATCATTTAATGGTAATGTTTCACACTATTTTATCATTTAGGTAATGTTACACACTATTTTTATCCTTTAGGTAATGTTACACACTATTTTTATCATTTAGGTAATGTTACACACTATTTTTTATCATTTAGGTAATGTTACACACTATTTTTAATCATTTAGGTAATGTTACACACTATTTTTTATCATTTAGGTAATGTTACACACTATTTTTATCATTTAATGGTAATGTTACACACTATTTTATCATTTAGGTAATGTTACACACTATTTTTATCATTTAGGTAATGTTACACACTATTTTTTATTATTTAGGTAATGTTACACACTATTTTTATTATTTAGGTAATGTTACACACTATTTTTCATCATTTAGGTAATGTTACACACTATTTTTTATCATTTAGGTAATGTTACACACTATTTTTATTATTTAGGTAATGTTACACACTATTTTTATTATTTAGGTAATGTTACACACTATTTTTTATCATTTAGGTAATGTTACATTCTATTTTTATAATTTAGGTAATGTTACACACTATTTTTTATCATTAAGGTAATGTTACACACTATTTTTTATCATTTAGGTAATGTTACACACTATTTTTATTATTCAGGTAATGTTACACACTATTTTTATCATTTAGGTAATGTTACACACTATTTTTATCATTTAGGTAATGTTACACACTATTTTTATTATTTAGGTAATGTTACACACTATTTTTCATTATTAAGGTAATGTTACACACTATTTTTTAACATTTAGGTAATGTTACACACTATTTTTATTATTTAGGTAATGTTACACACTATTTTTTATCATTTAGGTAATGTTACACACTATTTTTAATATTTAGGTAATGTTACACACTATTTTTTATTATTTAGGTAATGTTACACACTATTTTTATTATTTAGGTAATGTTACACACTATTTTTTATTATTAAGGTAATGTTACACACTATTTTTTATCAATTAGGTAATGTTACACACTATTTTTATCATTTAGGTAATGTTACACACTATTTTTATTATTTAATGGTAATGATACACACTATTTTTTATCATTTAGGTAATGTTGCACACTATTTTTTATTATTAAGGTAATGTTACACACTATTTTTTTATCATTTAGGTAATGTTACACACTATTTTTTATCATTTAGATAATGTTACACACTATTTTTTATCATTTAGGTAATGTTACACACTATTTTTCATCATTTAGGTAATGTTACACACTATTTTTTATCATTTAGGTAATGTTACACACTATTTTTCATCATTTAGGTAATGTTACACACTATTTCTTATCATTTAGGTAATGTTACACACTATTTTTATTATTCAGGTAATATTACACACTATTTTTATCATTTAGGTAATGTTACACACTATTTTTATCATTAAGGTAATGTTACACACTATTTTTATTATTTAGGTAATGTTACACACTATTTTTCATTATTAAGGTAATGTTACACACTATTTTTTATCATTTAGGTAATGTTACACACTATTTTTATTATTTAGCTAATGTTACACACTATTTTTTATAATTTAGGTAATGTTACACACTATTTTTTATTATTTAGGTAATGTTACACACTATTTTTTATCATTTAGATAATGTTACACACTATTTTTCATCATTTAGGTAATGTTACACACTATTTTTTATCATTTAGGTAATGTTACACACTATTTTTTATCATTTAGGTAATGTTACACACTATTTTTTATTTTTAAGGTAATGTTACACACTATTTTATCATTTAGGTAATGTTACACACTATTTTTTATCATTTAAGTAAGGTTACACACTATTTTTTATCATTTAGGTAATGTTACACACTATTTTTTATCATTTAGGTAATGTTACACACCATTTTTATCATTTAGGTAATGTTACACACTATTTTTATTATTTAGGTAATGTTACACACTATTTTTCATTATTAAGGTAATGTTACACACTATTTTTTATCATTTAGGTAATGTTACACACTATATTTATTATTTAGCTAATGTTACACACTATTTTTTATAATTTAGGTAATGTTACACACTATTTTTTATTATTTAGGTAATGTTACACACTATTTTTTATCATTTAGATAATGTTACACACTATTTTTCATCATTTAGGTAATGTTACACACTATTTTTTATCATTTAGGTAATGTTACACACTATTTTTCATCATTTAGGTAATGTTACACACTATTTTTTATTATTAAGGTAATGTTACACACTATTTTATCATTTAGGTAATGTTACACACTATTTTTTATCATTTAAGTAAGGTTACACACTATATTTTATCATTTAGGTAATGTTACACACTATTTTTTATCATTTAGGTAATGTTACACACTATTTTTTAACATTTAGGTAATGTTACACACTATTTTTATTATTTAGGTAATGTTACACACTATTTTTTATCATTTAGGTAATGTTACACACTATTTTTAATATTTAGGTAATGTTACACACTATTTTTTATTATTTAGGTAATGTTACACACTATTTTTATTATTTAGGTAATGTTACACACTATTTTTTATTATTAAGGTAATGTTACACACTATTTTTTATCATTTAGGTAATGTTACACACTATTTTTATTATTTAGGTAATGTTACACACTATTTTTCATTATTAAGGTAATGTTACACACTATTTTTCATCATTTAGGTAATGTTACACACTATTTTTTATCATTTAGGTAATGTTACACACTATTTTTATTATTTAGGTAATGTTACACACTATTTTTCATTATTAAGGTAATGTTACACACTATTTTTCATCATTTAGGTAATGTTACACACTATTTTTTATCATTTAGGTAATGTTACACACTATTTTTATTATTTAGGTAATGTTACACACTATTTTTATTATTTAG